>JANHGN010005317.1:8618-32569 GCA_024605025.1 Megaceryle maxima | reverse complement strand
CTTGCTACCATCACCTCTCGTCCTATCCCAGGGCACCACTGACAAGAGCCTGGCCCCTTCTGCTTGACCCCCACCCTTCAGATATTTGTAAATGTCAGTCATAATAGTCTTTTCCAGGCTAAACAGCCCCAGGGCTCTCAGCCTTTCCTCAGCAGAGAGATGTTCCAGTCCCTTCATCATCTTTGTAGCCTCCATTGGACTCTCATATTTCCCCGTCCCTCTTGAACTGGAGAACTCATGGTGTTCCTGTTGTACCAGAACATGGCAGACAGACCCATGGATCCCACTTTGGATGGCACTGGGCCTGTCCAGGGCATGGTGGCTTCTTCCACAGCAGCTTCTGCCACATCCTCAAATAAATGTTATACGTGGTGCTTGCTTTGTGTCTTTTTTTCCCCTTTCTGTGTCCCTCTCCCAAAGCTCTGACACCCCCTTCTAGCCACCTCCATAGATGCGAGGCCTCCTTCCCCAGAGCCTGGCAGCCATTGTGTGCCCTGCTGCTAGGGGAAGACTGTCAGGCATACCTCCTTCACTTTTGATTCTATCTGCCCTGCCTAATGTCATTAGCAGTGATCTGAGCACTATCAAGCTGTTACACCCCATTTAGATAGCACTTCTGTTTAGCTAATAACAAGGAGGGAAATGGACCAAAGGTGGCTACAGACCACAGCTCACAGCTTGGAGAGTCACGTAGTCCCTCCAGTCTCCTTCATCCCTCCTTCAGCCTTTAATAAAGCTCAGGTGAATTCTTTGCTTGAGGCACAGGATGGAGGGTTTAGGGTGTTTTAAAAATCAAACACATTGCCACATGTTCTGTGGTGTGAGGAGAAATGCCGACTTCTCTCCGAGAGCTGGGGTACGGAGATGATACAGACCAGTGTAACAAGGATGGTTTGGGGGGACTGGCAACCAGATTTTACTTCCTTTTATTTAGGAATGGAATTTCTAGTTGCTTTATACTTAGCAACCGGCTTCCCCAACGTGAATGCAACACTGCAAGCATGGGATCCTTCCTCCACAGCGGCATTCAGGCATCAGTGAAGGCTCCCTTTGAGGTTCAGGGAAATAAGGTGAGGGGAGAGTTTTCCCCAGTAACATGTCCCTGTCTGGAGGTTGGATGGGGACACTTGGATTGGGTTTTGGGGAGACCAAGCAAAAGGCAATGGATGCTTCTGGCTCTGGGCCCAGGAGCTTGGAGCTCACCCAGCATAATGCTGCTGAATTCAGCCACTCCTGGCTGAGGACATCTTTAAAGAGAAGGCAGCACCAAACAAAATAAAATCGCCCCATTGGCTTGAAAAAATGGGTCGGACGGGAGTCAAAATACATTTTACTGGCCTGAATGTCACTCAGATATCCTTGGCCTTCCAAACAGCTTTGCCAGAGAGGACTGTCCTCCTGGTCATTACATCAAAGACACCAGAAGGATCAGAAATACTTGCCCCCCTCACTCAACCTGTGCAGCACTGCACGTTAGCACGGCATTTCCGATCAGGAAAGAGCGCAGCCCAGCCATCGTAGCGCGGATAGCAGAGGTAGTTGGCTTGCCAGATGTCTTCTAATGCTATCAAAGTGTTAAAAATTATATGAAAAACACTGGCGCCGCAGATGTCTTCAAAAATACCAGAGTCTCCTTGGCTGCTTGCTAAAATAACCTCACAGCATTGCAGGGCACAAGAACACGGAGGAACAGGCTGTACTTTATGCTGTTCAATTCCACAACAAAAGAAGGGAAGAGAATACTCGCTGCCACAATTGCATCCTTCCCAGCAGACACCAACCTTGTTTCCAGCTGGGGCTGCGAGTGCCCTGGCTGCTAATGCCTCCTTAATGCTCTCAGTTATCACTTGTGTTCTCTCCTTGCACAAGTCTTGCAGTGAACAGACTCTGCTTGGGGACTTGTAAGAGTGGAGAGAGAACGAAGTGAAATAGCTCTTTGTTTGCCTAAAGAGGCCAGAAGTGTTGGGCAAGTTTGTGAGCCCACCTCATCTTCCCCACCGAGCCCAGGGTAAGGTCTTAACATGGATCCTTTGCTAAGTTCAGGCTGGGATGGAGACACTTGAGCTGGGAGCTGTGCCTGGCAAAGCTACACCCTCAGGAGGTAGCTTATTTGGCACTTAAAGATCCTCCTGAAGGACCTGGGAGGCACATCCATCATCCCTGCTGTACAAAGAGGATTGCGATGCAGAAGTGAATCTGACTCAGCCTGGTTGGTGTGGCAGGAGAGGCTGTGGCAGGGGTGGGAAGGAGGGCCTGGAAAGAGCCAGAGCCAGGCAGGGAAGGAGCTGGGCACTGAAACACTGTGTGACAGGGTCTCCAGATGGACCTGGCTGACTTGCTTCCCTTCCCAGCCCCTCAGGGTGCCAGATAAGCTGCCGCTCACCAGTCAAGAGCTGCAGCATCCACCCCTTCCCCTAAATATGACCACACTTCTGAAAGAGACAAAACAATTTTGGGAGATCTGTTTAGAACATTTTGGCATCCTCTGGGCTGAAATGTGTCTGTAGAAAGAGGATAGGGTAATTGCATTATTAAGAGCAACTCCATCTAACCTCCAGCTTTCAAAGAACCACCACAGGCTATGTGAAAGTCTCCTAAAGCCATCAAAGTGGCCCTGGGATGTCACAGTTGAGACTGAGATCTGAGGCCACCTTCTCCTGCAAAGGACCCCAGCAGCAGATCTCCCTGAAAGCACAAAGAACCAAACCTCTGACTTCATCACCGCCTTCCAATCAACTCCTCTTCTGCTCCTCCTTGCTTTCTCAGTTCCAGACTTCTGCAGAGCCTGGGCTTTTATCTCGAGGCAAATACACATTCTCATAATAACCTTCGTTAACTTGCACAATTAAAATTGAACCCATGATTCATATAAAGCCCTTGCTTAACAACAGAAGAACGTTGCAACTAACCTTGCTCCCTTCTGCCCTCCTGCTAAGCTCTCAAGCACATAGAAATGTCTGCTGAAGGCAATTTCTATAAACAATCTCTTTTCCCCTTTTGTATGGTCACTTAAAAAAAAAATATTAACAAAGACAAGCCACCCAACCTATTGGCAAGGAACCTTTGTGTGACCCCTCCCCTCCCCCAAGCTAGGCTTGGTATTTTTTCCAGCACATACATCACTAGGATAAATATTTGTGTCCATGCACACGCAGATAAACAGCTTTGGAAAACACAGGCATTGAAAAAAACAGATGACGAGTTTGGCTTCAAGAGACTAAAAAAATAGAACCTCGGTCTTTTTGACTTTTTTACTGTTTGAGGGCTGAAGACAACTTTTTTTTTTTTTTTTTTCAGCCTTTAGCTCCAGCCACAAGGACTGGAAACATTCTTCAAACCAAAAATCTTAAGTGTTATGTGTAACCACTACTCCAGCAGTGGGTGATTGGTCCGTGAAGGGAGATAAACCTGCACTAGCAGTGGCTGCAGACAGGGATGGGACAGAGGTACAGAAGACTCTCCAAGATGCTCCTCTTTGCTTCAGATCAAATGGAGCTCCAAATCTGCAGTAACACTCAGTCTTCTGCACTTGGGAAAGGAGAAGATGGAAAGTCTGAGAGCTGTAGCTCTGATACACTCCTGCCCTCACACGCATCCTCTGAGGACTACAGCAAGATCCTGCAGTGGCCATGGGCCTTCCTCCAAACCTTCTGCTCCTTCTTGCCAAAAAGAAATGCAGAGGCTCAGGGGCTTGTCAGAGCAGAACCAGGGCTTTCTAGAAGTGCCTGGTTGAAGTTCTTTCAGTGCCTCCCCATTTCAAACTTTTTATCTTTCCTATACCTTATTGTTCTCCACCAGCTTCCACGTGCTCTGATCCTCCCTTTCAAGGTACCACCTCCCAGCAGCTGGGGATTCTGTGCCACTGTACTGCAGTCAGCAGGTCCGTCATTTACCAGAGACAGAATTTCAAGGGCTGCATAGACTTGTTCTTGGGTTGGAACAGAAGGAGAACCTCCAGCATATCACTAAGCACTCACATAATCTCCTACACACTTTGCAACCACAGGAAAGAGGCCTCCAGCAGTGGCCTGAACTCACTGCTGGGACCATCCTGTATCTCACTTTACCCAATCACTGCAAATACCAGGGGAGGAGGAATGGAAAAGAAGAACCTGTCCTACTTCTGACTTCAGCACTCAGTTCTAATGGCACTCACAAACCAGCCTCCATCTTCAGCACCCTCCACAGCTATCATGAACACCTTAACTCTTGCACGACTTGCCCACTGCCCCGTCTTCCTAAGCGAAACAAAATCAGCTTGTTTGTCCTTACCATGCTCTCCTACCAGTTGCTGCAGCTTCCCATAAGAATCCGTCCCCAAATTTACAGGGCTATTAACCACGGCCACAGGTGAATTGCCATTCTTCTTTCCTTTGGGAACTGGAACAGAACTGGCTTTGCTAGTTGGAGAAGGCAGGATGGTAGGATAGTTCATGTTGCCATGGTTGGAGAGTCCAGCAGTCAGTTTAATGCTTGCAGGGGCATTGGAAGACTTACAGTTCACTTGTGGTCCTTCAACGTGACAGTCTGCATGGTAAATGCTGTGCACAGACTCCGAATCTGGAGGAGGAGCAGGGCTCTGCAAGTTGGGTGATGGAGAAGGAAGCATTAACTGGCCTCCAGGCTTCATGACCTTGAGTTCCAGGTCACAGATCTCAGGGTTGGAACGTGGCCCTCGAGGGCTCCCATTGCTAATGTGATAGTGATGATGGTGGTGGTGGTGGTGATGGTGGATGAGGTGGTGTATGGAGGTGATACGCTTTTTGCCTCGGTGGCTTTGCCCGTTTGTGGTGCTGTTTGGGTTAACTTTTTTCCGGCGCTTACTCTGCCAGTTATTGTACAGGCGAATCGTCCGCCGCTTCACCTTCCGGACGATGTGGCAGATGTACTTGAGCAGCTCCTCGTAGCAGCTACCTGGCTCTGAGAAGCTGGCAATTGTGCTGTCGTTGGAGAGATAACGGGCCCGCTGCTCCTGCATCAGCTGGTTCTCCCGCTGCTTTGTTTCTGAAAACTGTGTGGCTATCACAACCAGGCACAAGTTAATCATGAAGAAGGAACCAACCTGGAGAAAACACAGGGAAAAGAGTTAGTAAATTAGCAGTAAATTAGCAGGGACTTTACAAAGCAAGACATGCTCTTCACCACCACATGCTGTCTGGACTTGAAGTGTGGTTCTTAGATATTCCAAAATTTCCAAACATGCCAGATCCCAGGGTCTGCTCACCAAATGTTACATCAACATGGGCCCAAGCTGCTAAATTTTCTCTTAAGCCACGTTAAATTATTTTGCCAATGGCAAAGAAAGCTGTTAACAATAGCCTTCACCACGTTCCTCCCCTCAAAAGTGATGACATTTGCTACTAACGCAGGGCATATGAAACACAACGCAATCCGTTATCACCACAGAACAGGTCACTGGTTTTGTGATCTGTTTACTGGTCAGCCTGCAAGGAAGGATGGTCTAGAGGCCAATTGGTGCTGTAGGGACACTGCATCTTCTCGTCCTTTACTACTTCACACCCTTGGCATAGTGCACCCTCTTTTTGAGGAGCACACTCAGGGGCCACACATCTGTGACCTTGTACTTTTGTGTGTCTCTGGCACAGAGAAAAGAATCTCCAGGAGATTCAGGTCTCCTAGAAAGGCCTGAGTCATTGTCTGGTTGACATGTTCTTGGGCGATACCGTATTTTCAAAATGAAGTTGCAAGGACAAGAATGTAAAGTGGCCTAAGACCACATCCTTCCCTCAGCTGCTGAGTCCAGAAACTGGTTTTTCACCACTTGGGTTCATAAATCCACCAAAGGAAAATGTCAAATATTCCCATGAGAGAATCAGTGCTCTTAGGCATGAAAGGGCCTGACGTCAAGAAAGCGCCACTGTCTACATGGCCAAACCTCTGTGCTGTGCTCAGTAGGAAACGTATGGATTTAATCTGGACCACTGTCTGGTGAATCCTCAGGAGAAGCTGCTGGGAGATGGTTTGCAAGTGCTATTCTCTAGTTTGCAATATCAGCCTGGAAACTGTTTGAGAAGCAGCAAAGGTGCCTTTCCCAGCTCCAAGTGACTTGGAAATTAGTCACCTTCTGGCTTTTCTGCAAGGATCCATATGTAGAGAAGGGCTCAGAAGAGTGAAGCATAAACCTCTGCTGTGCATGGCCCATTGCTAAAGGCTCAAAAATCACTAGCTTCAGGAATCTATCTATTACTGGGAAACTCTCACACTGCTCTGATCCATGCCTTTCCCACTGGTGGTGGGAGCTGTGGTGGTTTGACTTCCCAAGGCCTTTGAAACCACATTGATGAGGATGGTGTTATATATAAACAATATCCAGCCACAAAAGCACTTTGAAGCGCCTCCATCCCACATCCTGCCTGACATCTACATGGTACTTTTCCTTCTGCTCTCCTCCTGACTTAAATGCTTAACTTTTCCACAGATGTAGACCCCTGGAGAAGGTTGTGGCCATTGTAAATAAAAAAAACCAACCCAGAACCTTGCTAAGATGGAAAGGCAGCTTCTGAAGGCGACCTCCAGTGAGCAATACTTTGCTTTTAGAAATAACAGCACCTTAAGACCTCAGAAAGGTGCACTATTTAAAAGTCTCAGACAAAGTTCTACAGATAGAGGTTCCTTCACTGAAATGAGGTGTCCTCTAGCAGACTGAGGAGGCTAAAGGAAGAAAAGCTATGGCCTCTCTGCTTTTTGTTCTGATTAGCAATTGCTTGGCCGAGGCACAGTAGTTAGGACATGTCAAGGTGACAAGACCAAGACTGGGAGAGTACAAGGGAGGGAAGACCATATGGCTTGACAAGCTGTGACTATGCATCACATGTGACACTAGAAAGGGCTGTTGTAGCCAATAATCTGTCCTCCCCATGGCACTAATGACAACCTGGCAGGATTACACTTTATGGCAGGAGGAAGGTCTTCCACTCTGAATCCTAGATGGCTCTTCTCTGTGACAAGCCCAGGGCATAGCTTTACCCCACCAAGGACAAGGAATGGGAGCATCTCACAGTTCATACTTACTATTATAAGCAATATAAAATATATAAAATTGTAAAAAGAATGTGCATCCATCACATAATACATGATGTCAACCCATCCTTCCAGGGTTATAACCTACAGGAAGACAGAGAAAGAAAGTGTAAGAACAAAACTCAACCAAAAAGTTAGTAAACATCAATCTTCTGATAGCTCCTGGTACTCAACGCGCCACAGCATCTCTCAGGATCCATCCAGACCTGCTGTGCTTCTTTTCCCAGTTGGCTTAGAAGAGCAGCAACGGGCGACCAAAGGACTGGCCAGAGGTTTCTACAGGAATCTGGTACGATCAAAGTGACAAAATATTACAATAAATCATCTGAAACACTGGTTCTGAGCCAGTGCAAAGAAATTCCAAAGAGGCATTATAAAGAAAGCAAAAGCCTCTCTGCACAGAGATCCGGGTTTTCACCATAAGCTCCTGGTTTTGTAATGCTACCCATAAAATTCCTCAGTCTCTAAGTCAATTTTGTTTCTGTAAAACACAATTTCTTTGTGATTCCTACCAGCTCATCGTTACAACTGCATCACCGGTATCATAGTGGGAAAGCATCGGAATGGGAGAGTGTTACTTTAATTAAATGTAGAATTGATTTCATACTCGTTTTCTCAGTCTTCCTTCCACTAAAGGAGAAGCTGAGGATTTAATTAACACCACACAGGCTGTGTGCAGAGCAAACCAAGTTCTGCCATGTAATTCACACATTTTATTTAGATAACATACCAAACTTCTAGTGCTATCTTGCTACTAGTCCTAGAGATGAAATTCCAGCACAATTTCCATCAAAATCCAAGTTCCTGTCGGAATTTACTTGCACTGATGTAACCCTATTTGTTACCCTGCTGTGAACCTTGCTGGTCCCAGTATAAACCCGGGATTTCCACCTGCCTCCAATTTCAGTGGCATCATTCCCAATTCAAACAGTGTTTCCAGTAAAGGAGCTGTGAATTCACTTGCTGTGACCAAGAAAAGGATCGAGCCTCATGCTCATAAAGGATTTTCCATATGGCCTGGATCCATGAAGCACTTGCTGTTGAGGCAGAGAGCAAAACCACATCCTTGCCACGCCTGGAGCATCAGGGCAAAACACCTGCAGTTAAGTCAGACATGAATCCTTGCCATTTTTCTCCTGATTTTGTTTTACTCAAGAAGCTGGAAGAAGCTCCTGGATATGGAACTTCGGTATATGACCACATCTGCAGAGAGAAGAGCCTTGCTGTACACACAACCATCAGTAATCACAGTTCCCCTGAGACTGGCAAAGCACTTTGCATCAGCTCATGGGTGCTGGAAGAGAAACACTACCTCTGCTCCATCCCTCTCGCCCTGAAGTCAAATGCCACGTCTTACTAGTGAGTTTTCAAACCCACTTCCCATGTTGAAGCACTTCACACCCACCATGAAGCTGTGTGAGAAGCCACCAGCAACACTTCACACCCACCATGAAGCTGTGTGAGAAGCCACCAGCAAATACAGCTCCACGCTAAAGCCCATAAACATCATCTGCCAAGGAGCAGGTACAATTGTCTCTGCAGCTGCTTTACGCTGTCAGCATTGCTAAAGACTTTGAGGAGTCGGGTCTGGTGATGTTCTGGCTGTGCTTACACAAACCACACCCACCTCCCTCCTGTTCCTCATTACATGCTTTAGATCTTCCTTCCTATCAAGTCCTCGCTGCTGGTTAGTGATGGACAGGTATCAGACAGCCACGCTGCGGGGGTTTAACAAAACCAACAAGAATGCTTTTGGTCAACCATGAAGCCCAGAGATCAAACTGTGGTAGAAAGTTTTCAGCAACAGACGTGTGGATGCAAGTGCTGTTGCTGACCCTGGAATCTGAGAAGGGGTTAACCTGCCTGGGCAGACACAAGCAGTAATTAGTCTGTTCATTGGTGTGAAACGGACAAGCAGTCAAATTCAAACCGCCCTTTTCTGCCTTTCCTTGAACACGACTGAAATGTTTAGAGAGAGCAAAGCTCTTTTCGGTTGAGTTCCTTGCCTGTGTGGGCTCTGCACAGCAGCCAACCATCTCTTGCACTCTGTGACTGTGGGAGGATCATGGAGGAACTGGAGGGATCAAGTTGGGAGGTGACACAAGGTTATAACAAATCACTGCCAACTACCTAAGGAATAGAATCCCAGAATCATTTTACTTGGGAAAGACCTTCAAGATCATTGAGTTCAACTGCTAACCCACCACTGCCAGGGCACCACTGACCCATGGCCCTCAGCACCACAGCTCCACGGGGGGCTTGGAAACCCCTCCAGGGATCATGGGGACTCCACCCCTGCCCTGGGCAGCCTGGGACAGCCCTGGAGGGGAAGAAATTGTTCCTCAGCTCCAACCTGAACCTGCCCTGGGGCAACCTGAGGCCAGTTCCTCTTGTCCTGGTGCTTGTTCCTTGGGAGCAGAGCCCAACCCCTCCTGGCTCCAACCTCCTGTCAGGGAGATGTCAAGAGCCAGGTCTCCCCTAAGCCTTCTTTTCTCCAGGTTGAACAACTCCAGGGCAGTCATCTGCACTCTTCAAAGTCCTCTCCCTTTCTTCCCCTCTCTTTGGATGGGCATTTCAGAGTCAGGCTGCCACAGCACATGCTCCATCCGTTTTACACTTGGGGATGAAAAATGAGCCCAGGGACTCCAAACAGATACACCTCTTCACCAAATTCACATTTGGCTGGCAGTGCTCAAATCCAATGTATTAAAAGGATTAGACACAGAGCCCTCTCTAGAAAAGGAGTTACCTGAGGGCTGCTGTGGGGCTTCTGCAGGCTCTGCCATCTCCCCACCTGGGAAACAGCTGCTGAGACATGAGCAAGGGCCAACCAACAGTTAGAGGTATTTTTCTCGTATGCTAGACAGCATTTTCAGCAAGAATCAATCAATCAACACACCACATTTCTCTTCTGGAGGGCTGAAAACAATCATCCAGCTCTCAGAATATTTAAGATGTAATTAGAATTTGCATTATTTACTACTCACTTGTAAACCAAAGGGATACAGGAGGGATAAACAGACCACTGGGCTGTTCTCCTGGTTGACATCGTTGTGGATTCATTCTCGGACCCCCAGTATAAATGCAGCAGTACCTAAGGGAAGGATTCCTGAGCTGCCAAGGATTAGAGTGCTAGCTATCCTGCAAGAGAGAGTGTTCACAGACACCTGTCTGCCTTTTCTTTAACCAAACAGCATGGAGAAATGCAGGACAACACACGGGCATGGCCACCTGTCTGGGCCAAAATGGTGTCTGTGACTTCTACAGCCTGATTCTTGCCACGCTGTGGACTTCTCTCCTTCTGTCCTTTAAAGTGCTCCAAAGGACTTTGAGTACCTTTTTACCTACTGCACAATCTTACTGCATATCCCCCAGTAAGGCCCTGGTGTAAATGGGAAGGAGACCTTTTGAATTTGCCAACAGCTGGTCTATACACCACGAACTAAACTCTTCGACTATTTTTGGAACTGAGTCAAAGGCATCTGCACTGGTACAGGGTTCACTGCTGCAATGCACAGTTTGATCCCACACGCTTAATTCTCAGACTGGATGAACTCAGAGGCAAACCCAGCAACTCTCACTGTTCTCCCAAGTACATGGGTATATTTTTTACAGTGTTGCTTTGCCTGCTGTTCCTCCCTTGGGGCACCCTGAATGCAGTACCACCTACTTCACCAAGTAGAAATGACTCCCTCCTCTCTTCACTTTCTAATCTGATTAATCCAGTTGACTGCAGCTCCAGCATTTGCCCCTCCAAGGCGTTTATAGATGTTTTCCAAGGACCTGAAGCACCTTTCTTGTGCTTTCCAATCTCAGCAATCCATTCTCAGTAATTAAATTCTGTTCAAGCCACGGTTGTTCACAGACAGACATATTAAACAATGTCTCCAAATGTACCCCTTCAAAGCTTCCAATAAACGCAACATACAATTATTTATCAACTGAGATAAGAGGGCAAAAAAAACTTGTTTCCTAATTCTGCTCTGATGAAAAAGCCGTGCGAGGTACGTGGCACACTAGAATTGGCAGCTGCAGGGAAATAGCTGAAAGATTCAATTAAGATGATTGGCAGGGTTGTACTGGAGGGTGCTGCTGACTGGCATCACATGCTGCAGACCCAGTGGCAAAGGAGATGCTGCCCCTTAACGCAGGGAAATTATTTTTGCCTTCAAAGGACTGAGACCTTGGGCAGAGAACAGAGCTGTTCCCTAATCCATCAGAGATCCTGGATGATGCTCAGTCTGATTCTCTTTGCCTGCTCAGTTCTTTGCCTCTCACCCAGCATGGGGTAAGTCATTTGTCTCCCGTTAACACCTATGAGGCCAAGTACTAAAACCCTGGGTCTTGTACCCGATCCTCGCTCCCATCACTTGCAAGAATTTAATGTGTGAATGCAAAGACAGATTTCGACTTCATTGATCTTTGGCTTGGACGCCATTCATGCAATCCCCAACCAGGTACTCCCTGATCTCCATAGCAATATGAGCAGGATGAAATGTGGACAATCAGATTATCCCCCCCCCCCTTTCTTCTGTTATTCTGACCCTCCCACTTTGCTCACACCACACTGATTTCATCAGTTGTGACAGAGATGCTCATCTGATTTACTGTAGCAAAACTGGGGACAGAATCAGGTGTTCTAGTCAAGCTAATCGGAATCAATCAAACTCCACAGTGAAAATCACAAGGGGATTAAAGATGCTGACAGTCAGACCTCCTCATTTTTCCCCCAGAGACAGGAGGTTTACATTGTTTCTTCTGGGGTCACTTCAAAGGTTTCTGAAAAACAGTTTCTTTTATTATGTCAAGCATCTTTCTTCATAAAAATCCTTGTCTTTGAGCTCTGCCAAAATTTTTGCAAGTTCTTGGCTACAATCCATGGAACAGGTTATTTTTTCCTTTAGTGTCAGTTAAGAAAAAAAGAATCATCCAGGGGAAAAAACCCAACGCTCAAACTCCAACCCAAACCACTTTAATTAGTAAAAATCAAACACTGAACTGCTTTCTGTGTATTAGAAAGAAAAGCACTAATGGCTAGCGCCAGATGGACCGCTGCAGACAGAAATCAACCTTGAGGTGCCACTAATCAGCAGAGGAAAGTTGGGAAAATTACTGTGTGAAGTGAAGCTGAAAAGATTGGAAGAACTGAATGCACAGCGCACGCAACTCCAGCCTAGGCCCTGATCTTTCTCACGGCGAGATTTCACTGCTCTGATGACCCAAACAAGCTTCCTCTGCAGCGACAGCCTCCCTCAGCATGGGGACCAGAACCAGCATCTCTCACTTGGATCCAATCCCAAATAAAGCATAGCTCTGGCAAACTGAGATTTCCTTGGGGGTTGATGTCAGAATTGCAGGTCCTTCTTCAACTCGGTGGCTGGCAGAAGCAGGAGATGATATCAAGGTATGGAGAAACCCGAGGGCTTCCGAACCATTTGAAGCGTTCGCCTTAACTGGCATCTAATACTTGTAACTCAGCCTCTTTTTCTTTGGCCTAAATTGGGTCCCTGGGGGACAAGATGGGCATTATCTGTATCAAAATCAATTATGTCAAACCAGATAGCAACTCTGAGGACTGCTATGGTTATTTGGTTTTATTTCATTCTTATCTGATCATTCCCCTGGCCCTGCCGCAAGGATTTTTTTGGGGGTGGTGTTATTTTTATAAACCTCCTCAAGACAAGATCCAATGCTATAATTTATGAGAGCTATTAATTACTACAATGGTTTCAGTAAGCTTCATAAGGCCTTCAGTGTTCATTTCTGAAAGCCTCTTATATATTCAGGCCTCTTGGGCATATCGATTTGGCCAGCGAGCACTGACCAGTGAATAAGAGTATTCCTTTTCCATATGCACAGTGCTTGGCAGCCAATCAAATCATTATTTTTGAAGTCAACTTCACAGTTTTAATTATTTCCTCATGACATATGTTGTTAAATAACCTCTGTGGTCAGAAACCCAGGTTTTAATATATTGAGTAATGTCCTTTGAACAGATGCTTTTCCTGTCATTTTGAGGACCCATTTACTTTCCCAAGCGACTTCAGCCAGTTCTTTATAAACTGGGAGTCTTGCAAAGCATGTATCTGCTCTGGTATGGTCACTGGTGGCCCTGAACCTCATGAAAGTCCATCTATGGGCTTAAAAATGGCATTAAAAGAGTAACTTTTGGTACAAAAGGAAGGTTAGTTGCTGTTTCTCTGTTTCACGCTAAATAATGCAAGATCCTCATCTGATAGCAAAAACATCACTGATTTCAGATAACTGCTGCTTCTAACAAATCACATCTCAGTCCATATTCATGAGGGTTGATTTACTGTGATAATTATCTTCTGTCTTCATTGTTTGTGTAAAGTATCTTATACACAGGGAACATATTTAACTGTTTAGCTTCAGCAATAATGAGTCCATTATCATAGAAAGCACCAATAAATCAGAGTTTTATAGCAGAGCAAAGCTGAAAGATGAGAGCCTGCGATGAGGAGAAGAGAAACCAAGCCAAACTGAGATCCTTGCTTACAGATCAGTGTACCATAGATGAATGACAGCACTTCCCCAGACACCAATGTCTGGTACACAGCAGCAGTTTGGGGTATTGGCCCAAATGCAATAAAGAAAAAAATACAGGATTTTAGTTATTTGTATTCTTGTACCTTGTTTCAAATGATCAAAATCAGTGTGGGCAGCAGGTTGAGGGAGGGATCCTTCCTCTCTGCTCTGGGGAGACCCCCCTGCAGTGCTGGGGCCAGCTCTGGAGTCCTCAGCACAGCAGAGACAGGGACCTGGTGGTGCAGGGCCAGAGGAGCCCCAGCAATGCTGGGAGGGCTGGAACCCCTCTACTGGGAGAGCTGGGGGTGTTCAGACTGGAGAAGGCTCAGAGGAGACCTTCTTGTGGCCTTTCAGGACTTAAGGTGTGGAGGGGTGTCTATAAGAAAGATGGGAACAGACTTTTTAAGACAAAGCTTCAATCGCAACCAGCCATCTGTGCAGGACTAGGACACAAAACACTTTCCAGGTGTCAAAGTGCCTAAGCTTTACCTACTCACACTAATCCGAGTGTGTGTGCGTGGATCTTGTTCTCCTGGATGGATCTGCCAAGTCAACGCAGTCTGGAAACAGTTGTGTGGGGACATCAGGGTAGAGGAGCCAAACCTTTGGCTTTGCATACAAGTCTCTCATAGGCTACAGCTGGGTGTAAGATGCCATAGCAGCAACTGATCACGGAGCAGGCTTGGGGCAATCAAGCCAAATTAAGATTTCCCTATCAGAATTGTTGATGTACCTCAAGACCAGTCAATTTTTCATCACCTAACTGGATTTCATGGATTGCTCCAGGCATCCCTCTTTCTACTCTGAATACAAGAATTTACGACTGAGGTAGGACAAAACTCTTCCAGAACTATAGAGGTTGCAATAGATTTCTGTGCCATGCTGGCTCCCTCCAATATCTCCCATATGTTAGCAGGCTCAGACCTGGAATCAGGGTGACCTCTCTGACTTGTGCTATGTGGGACAACTCCTCCTACCCTTCAAAATAAAGGAGATTTTTCAAAAGCAGCTAATCCTCTTAGAAGCACCCTGAGATAGTTTAAAGGGGCTCGATAGTTTTACCTTGGGTATTCATCATCAATGCTCTTCACATGCAGAAAATGGTGTTTATTTGGCTAACCAAACTATTTTTTAATAGTTAAAAAAACCCCACACCAACAAAACTCAAACCCTGTCACTTAGAGCAAAATATCTGTGGTGATTCAAACCAGATTCAAGTCTAGTGACAAAACATCATCATGAAGCAGGGGAAATGAAACTCTTAGAACTATCTTCTTGCCAAACTCAGCACAGATAAACATTGTTGACACACATCTCCAGTTTAAAGAAAGAACTGTTTGACAAAAAAAAAAAAATAAAAGAAGTCATCCTTTGGGCCAAAAATTATCTACTCAATGAACTCAGAACATGGGCACCCAGCATGACAGCTGCTTCTGAAAAACATGGCCCACAAAACTACATGTTGCACGCATAAATACAATTGCAGTTGGAAGCCTCAGGCTCTTTCACTTCCTTCTGCTTCAGTGTGCCTTTTGGCTGCTCCCCAAAATATTTAAGACTACTGGAAGTGGAAGAACAGAGGCTGCAGCAGACAGGCAAGCAAGTGGATTAGTACTTAATACTCTTGAGACCTCGGGGTAACCATTCCTGAGCTGTTCTTTTGTAAGGAATTTGGTTGAGGTACCCTGAGGTGCCAACAACAAAGCAAGAGAATGGACCTTAAAAGGTCCCTATCAATATCCATGCGAGTGACAGCTCTGCTAAGAGGAAGATGTGCGAGGAGGACCCAAGAGGAAGGACTCTGCCAATAGGTTCCAGAGCCAGGGTTTGTGCCTACTCTAAGGAAAAGCAAAGTTAGAGCTTCAAGTATTGTCTCCTCAAATGAGATCTTTTCTTGACTGAGTGACAGGATAGTTGAGGAAGAACTCCAAGTTCATTCTTGTGCTTGGCCATAGCAGAAGAGCACTGAAGTGAGTATAATTTTTCCTTTAATTCAAATGGAAGATTTGGTTTCTATTACAGATTTAGCTGAAAGATTTCCAGGCAAGGAGAAAAATCTTCAGGGAAGGATTTCAATCATAATGAACAGAAGCTGAAACACTGAGAAGTGTGCAATGGCTGTGAAACACATCAGAGCACCAAGAGTGAAATGAGGCAAATGAACCTTCTCCAGAGACTTCCAAAACCCACCTGGACACATTCCCGTGCAACCTGCCCTAGGTGAACCTCATTTGGCAGGGGGATTGGACTAAATGATCCCCAGAGGTCCTTTCCAATGCCAATGATTCTGCGATTCCTCTTTCCAAACCTGGAATCTCCTCCCAAGCTCTGTCCCTTCTCAGCTGGCCCACCTACAGGCACAGCTAGCAGAGCACAAAACAAGCTCCTCATCAGCACATCGCACAGGGTCAACATGAATAAATCCTTGATTGGATTGAGATGGCTTACACAAGCTCCCCGGGGGCTTTTTTGACAAGCTAGAGTACAGAAGAGGCAACATCACATCCAAAGGGCTATTTCAGCAGGTGGCCTGCAGCACGTGGCTGTCCCTGCCAGCTGTCACACCTGCTCGGGCAGCTTGCCACTGCCTTAGGAGTAAAGTACCCGCAGAAGGACAAATGAAAGAAGAAGTGGGTGGCATTAACTCCCCTACTTTCCCACCCTGAACTCGTTTTCTCTCCCGAGCAGCTCACCCACACCTTTGTGGCTGTCTCATACTCTCTGCTTTGGTGAGACCAGGTGAAAAGAAGTTCTCCATCTAAGCACGCTATCAAGATAACACCTTGAAACACTTGCTGCTGCTGCCAGTTGCTTTAGTGCTACTCTATTTCCAGACATCTTTCTTCAGAAGGTGATTCAGCTTTTCCTTTCTTGGGCATTCTTATCATGTTGTGTGCCTGCTGGGCTGTCTTCAGCTCTCATGAACACAGACAGGCTTTCTTCTTTTTCTTTCTTTTTTTTTTTTTTTTTCCTGACAGCAGCAAGGGGGCTGCTGAATGCAAAACAGTCTCTGCTGAGAATTCCCTCGCTTAGGGCCTTCTGGTGATGGGCCAGAGATGTGGTACTTTATGACTTGATTAACTTGTTAACTGAGATGTCTTCTTAAGCAAAACCTCATAGAGGCAATATGCACTCAGAATAACATCAGCCAGAAACAGAATCACAAAGCTGAGAGCTGCATCCAAGGACTAGTTTCAAGAGGGTCTTGAAGCCCCTTAGAAAACACAACTACTTCTGAAATACATGTGAAGAAGAGGCCATAGAAAAGGTAGCTCAGCCAGCACCAACAACATCGTAGCCTCTCTGAATTGCCAGACAAATCCCCTCTCTTGGTTTCGATGGACATTTCCTGAAATAGCCATGTAATTTTTTTTACATTTGCTCTTAAAGTTCAGTCCTTCCAACTACACCCTGGAAGGATGCACAAAGCAACAGCTTGTTCCCTTGATCTCATCTTGGTTCTGCCTAGCTGACGGTTAGTGTTCCTTCAACTTTGCCTCACTAGTTTTGCCAAAAGCACTGCCTCCTGATGTAAGGCTCCATTATAGGTTTTACTTCTCCGCAAGTCAGACGTGACATCATCGGAGCAACGGTTCTGTGGTTTGCAAAGCAGCCTAAATCTCTTCCCAAACCCTCTATCCTACCAGCCATCCAACCCCTGTTTGGTTTAACAGGACATCTGCATGCAGGCCTGGCCACACAGACTGATAGTTAGGAAGGTCACAGTGGTTTGGTTGCTCCACGGAGACTGTCAGTAATTTAAATTAAATTGGACTTTGGTTGGGTGGGTAATTCATCATCTGTGGTGTGACAACAATACCTGTAATTACTGCTCTTATTGTTGCGGCTGAAATTCGTGTGCAATAAAGGGATCTTAATATCATGCCAAACCTCAGAGTTAATTTAGGTTCCATCTCCTTTCATTTATTCTGTAATAAGCTAATTAGTTCACATAATTTGCCATTGAACATGCCTTTGTAACAAATATATACATGAATTAGCCTATTACACAACAAATGAGGGGAATCAAAACATGAATCATTTGCAGGATTACATAAGGAATTATTATCCTTTCAAGCACCCCTAGATGTAGCCATCATCTTTATTACTTAAAGATTTGTTTTATATGCACTAGGGTGGTTCTCCTGCCTGATGTCTCTGACATACTCCTCTACCTGGAAGGTCAACAATATGCTTCATCGTTTGCTACACCCCGGTGCCACGTGCCAGGTTATTTGCAAGGTCAGGATCACTACCATGAAGTCAAATGTCTTTCAGCTTGGCTGCTTAAATCCAAATGATGGCAGCTGAAAGAGTGTGGCCATATTGCCAGCCTCCTGCCTTGGCCATTCGCAGGGATGCTTTGGAGATCTTCAGTAGAGAAGGGATGGTGCCCCTGTACTTGGCTCTGGTGAGGCCACAGCTTGAGCACTGGGTTCAGTTTTGGGTACCACAGGATAGAAAAAGACATTGAGGTGCTGGAGTGAGTTCAGAGAAGGGCAATGAAGCTGGTGGGTCTGGAGAAAATGTCTGCTGAGGAGTGGCTGAGGGAGCTGGGGTTGTTTGGTCTGGAGAAGGTTGAGAGGAGACCTTTTTGCTCTCTACAGCCACCTGAAGGGAAGCTGTAGTGAGGTGGGGGTTGGTCTCTTCTCCCAGATAACTAGTGATAGGATGAGAGGAAATGGGCCTGAGTTGCACCACGGAGGTCTAGGTTGGGTATTAGGAAAAAATTCTTTCCTGAGAGAGTGGTGAGGCCTTGGAACAGGCTGCCCAGGGAGGAGGTGGAATCACCAAATGTCCAAAAAACATCCAAATGTGGCACTTCAAGACATGGTTTAGTGCTCATGATAACGCCTAGTAGAATCAATGATTTTGAAGGTTGTTTAATGATTCTATGAAGTTCAGGTTTTCCTGACAAAGTCTGCTTTCAGTTTATATTCATTCTCAGTCTGCCCAGTATCAGCCTGTGCCCTTGGAAGCTCTCATGACAACTTGTAGTCACTGCGCTTGGAGACTTCCTTCTGAATCTCACCTGCGGGGCTCATTTCACCACCCTCCCTTCTGACAGCTCTTAAACCATGCTAGATTTCCAACTAAACCATGAGAGGTGCTCTATCCAGCTGAGTCCTAAGATCACCAATATACAAACTGGAGGCTCAGTCCACCATTATAACTCTTGCAAAGTGCCACATATTCATTACTCCCCAGAAGGGATCGGGACAATTGGACTTGTCTCAGCTAGAACTTTCTGCCCAGTCATTCAATACCAATTCACAAGGAAGCTCCCGAGCTACTAAACCCATCAGTTCTACTTTCCTCACTACTTCGAGGTCTCATCTAACTCCTGATCTGGTGCTACCCAGCTTCCAACTATTAAATGTAATGTGAGCACAACTCAATAGCTTTGTTAAATGTTCTCTGCTTATAGCAATTGTTTTGATTTAGCATCCAAACTCTTGCAGTAATGATTTACTCTTTCCATACCTGGAGTTATATTGTTTTCACCTTCTAAAAAGCAAGTCCTCCCTTCTAAAAGGAATATAGATATAAGAAGAATTTTTGGCTGGAAATAACTCTTTTGCATTTGGATGGCCTAAGCAGCACTAAAACCAATTGTGAACCTCCTGGCAGCTGCCAAAATGATCTACGGATACAATATCCAACTTTGCCAGACACTCTGCTCTGCCCAAAGGAATCCATTGAAACCTCTGCTGTGGCTGGTGTGTTCTTCCTGGGTTAAAACTGTATAGTTTCAGGCTGAAGAAATGAAATACTAACATGAAATGAAAACTCTCAGCCTGCAAAAAGGCTCGGGAAGTAAACAAGAAGCAGAACCCCTCAAGAAGCACCTGCTCATTGGCAATGCACTAGCACAGGCACTCCGGAACCTGGTGCCCTCTGCCCTTTCTCTAGCAAGAACATTGCTGCCCTGTGGTGGGAGCCAGAGAGGACCTCCCAGGCACATCCATCAAGCTCTGTCAAAGAACTGGGCAAGAGCAGGAAAAAAGAGAATGCAAGAGCAGCCAGAGACCTATCTACTATTCTAGCTTTGATTTCACCCTTTTCTTTATGCAACACTTGCTACCAGCCAGGAATATTCAAAATTATGATGGTAGCTCCTCTCTTGACATACTAATTTGAGGAAAGTAGTAAAGCATTTTAAAAAAACATAGCCTAGTAGAGACCTGGGATCTGTCTGAACCCTTCTGGATTTGGTTTGAAGTCCCTGACACCAGCAGCAGTGTGATTCAAGGTGTGCTACTGTGACAGCCTGAGAGCAAACAAGATCCTCAGAGCAAGCAATGGCCCCTTTATAGCTCCCAGGTGAAAATGGAAAGTTATTGAGTTCAATGTTATAATATGAAACTAGAAGGAGGTTCACAAATGAAATTGAGAGCCCTGAATGAGTAATTATTCACCATTAACCAAACAGAAAGGAGATTTCCCCCCCCTTTCTCTTTTAGGAATGGATGTCTCCTACACTTCAGGAGAACTAAATAAAACAAGGCGTCTTGCCAAAATCATAAAGAAATTTGTATTGAAAGCAGAAAGAGCAAATTAAAACCAGAAAACAGTACATGGATCATTTAAAATAGGCTAGCCCTAAGAGATCATAGCCTCTGGGCTGTGCACATGAACCATCCAATGTTCCAGAGCTACGAATGCTTTGAAAATGCTTCAGTTGCTGGAGTGCTTTTGTCACCTGTAAATGCCCCCCTAATCTGAGCTAGAAGCACTTTGATCTCTAGTGAAGAGCTGTAGAGGTGTGAATCGAGAGACTCAAATTCCACGAGTAGCATCTCTGCACAGGTATTCCAGCCAGAGCAGATTTCTTCCACCCTCCAGCATACTGTGCTAACCAGTATAAGCCTGGAATTCTCCAATCAAAGCCAAACCATTCCATCCAGCTAGCTCCTACATTTTAGAACAATATTAATTTCTTGCTTAAGGACTTGGACAACACGCTCCATTTCCTGATACTACAGCAATAAAGAAAGACCCAAACTCTCAAAAATCCCTGGGATTTATCCAGGTGTGATTTGCAGCACTAGAACTTGTCATACTTTCATCTGCCTCAAGAAGCAGATAAAACTCACTGAAAAAAAAAATAAAAAATAAGTGACTTCTCTCTCCCAATGCTCTCCTGCAACACTTGTGCAGGTTATTGTCTGATTCATTTACTTGATGTGTCTTTATCAGCAGTTGCACGCAGGTACAAGTGCATTCCTTTCTCCTCCGGTGCATTTATCAACATCTTCCCAAGGAAAAAAGAAGACAAACCAAAAAGAAAGAGGAATAATCTTGAGGAGAATCCTACCTGAAAAATAGCTATCCAGGCATATCCAATATTATCAAAATTGATAGCTCCGTTGTGTGGGTTGACATCCCCCGCCATGCAGACGTTGTAATACTGGTTCCAGTTTATGCACGCGTTCCTGCTGCTGAAGTCAGGGTTGTATAAACTTGGGGTGTAGGAGTCCATGCTCAAGGTGCACTCCACCTTGTACTCCTTTCTGTTTGGGATGTTGGAGCATTTCTGCATGCCGTTCTCACGGTGCGATGAGCAGATGAACGGGTTCTCCTCCGCTTCGTCCGTCCGGTAGTACGGATGCAGGAAGGTAAGGTTGTACGTCCTGGAGGGGGAAGAAAGAGAAGGATGAGAACAAATGATGCAGCCCTTGTTGAAGCAGCAGCAAAAGGTGCTGGTTTCTGGTCCTGGTTTGGGTGTGTTATTTCCCCTTTGCCTTTCAGCCCTTTCAGGTTGGGGTCAGCAGGCCACAGTTGAGGTATCGGCCCCTACCTTTGCCTACAAAGCTTTTTGCATCTTGTAAGGCACCAGTGATGTTTCAGTTAAAGACTTTCCCTAAGCAAACAGGGCAGTTGAAAGCTGAAACAAGAGGCTACAGATTAAAATAAATAAATAAATAAATCCCAGCAGACCTGGTGCTTCCCCAAAACCTTGGGAACTTCTGCATTCTATCTAAGGATTTTAAGATATCTCTCCTGATGCTCAGAACACGCTTCAGAAAAGCTGATGGCAAAGCAGCTTTCCAATAAATTTGCCCCTCATCACAAGTCTGCTGAGTGAGCTGAACTTTTCAAGGAGAGATCCAGCCATAGGATGGCTCAAATTCCTTCTGTACTTACATGAGAACAGAAAGAGCATTAAAAGGAACTGTGTGCTTACCGCAGAGCTGATTTAATTGGCCTAGATAAAGTTTATGGCTCTGTTACAGCTAAGATAAGCAAGTGCTGTAATTGCAGCATGGCAGGGATGTGCCCTTTTTCCACCCAAGCTGTGCTCTGGGGCAGACCAACCAGCAAGCAGAGCCTGGGACTTTTCATGCTGGTTGGTTAGTATTAGTGAGCCCCACCAGCAACCCAACCACTGAAGCACTGCTCAGAAGTCCTAGAGGAGACTTCATCTGCTGTGGTCAGAGCTGTGGGGAGCTAAGATGGTCTGTCATCAGTTAAGAGAGAAGAGAAAAGGCAACACACAAATGATAAAGCAAGATGGGCAGAGAAGATAAGTAAGTAATTCTTCAGGACAGGACAGCTGTACTTTTGTTTCCACAAGAACCTAACTGGTGAATGCATTTGGCTCTGAGTGCCAAGCTGGTGGTGTTCCATACAATTGCTTGAAATTGCTCCCCAAAACCCTCAAGTCAAGCACCAGCCACTCAGCAACTGCACTTTAAGGAGAGAGCAATTGCTGCAGGGCAGAGCTGAGGGGATGTTAACCCTGAACAACTTTCCTGGGGAATTTGGTTTTCCTCCACCAATGAATTACTTGAGATGGGTGTGGAAGGTTCATAGTCAGGAGGACAGCAAAAGGAGCATGTCAGAGGAACTGGGCATTGTTCACTGGTAATTGAGTGTATTCACCAGCTATTTCCCTCCCACTGCATGCTGTTCACACACCTCCAGACAAAACTCTAGTATCATCTTCCCAGTTTCTATGCCTTCGATTCAAAAGGCAAGAAAAACACGAAAACTGGTTGTTTTTGGTTTTTGTTTTTTTTTTCCCCTCCAAGGCTGCCTAAAAGCCTTCCCACCACTTGGTTTCACTTGGAGGAAATTTCCATATAAAACAAAAGCTGGAGAGAAGGCTGAGTGTGACACTATCACGATGTTTGCCAGAAGATCAGGTACTACCATCAGCAGAGCTTGTCACGCAGAGGGGGAGTTTGAGGAGGATTAAAGCACACTGATGCAGGGATGTGTCTGGGAGGGCTACAGACTTTGGCAGACAGCTGGGGTACTTGAGAGAAGAAGGGAAAGAGATGTGGGCTGACTTCACAACTCTTAAGACCAGGAGTTTCTGGGTTACAAGCAAAGAGCTACTCTGAGTCCCTAAAGTGATGGCAGGAGAGGTCTCACTTGGTACTGTCTCATCAAAGCACCCGAACCTCCAGCTCAGGCTCAACAAATCTCTGCAGTTCTCAAATCCCTGATGTAACAAGTCATGCAGACTTGAAGCTTTGTCTGTTGAGCAGCAAAAAGCCCAAACCTGGTGCCTGCAGCAGTGACAGTCTCAGAAAATAACCTGCAAACCTGAATTTACACACTGAGCACCCAGCCCTGCAACAACCCTACATGGTCTGGGAAACATCCCTTGCTCCTTCTGGTTTCCCTTAAAACAATGCTGACCAAGGCTCTTTGATCTGGATGTGCCACTCCAGTGACATACTCTTCCAAACTACAACAGATCTTCCAGGAAAAATCCTGCTCCAGAGCCACATGAAGCTGTGAAACTCAGCAAAAGCTTATTTCCTCCACTGCTCTGGAAGCAACACCCCACCACACCACCAGCAGCAGGAGGTTCCTGATCACAAACACCTTTTGGCAGCAGGTAGGGTGGGAAGGCTCAGCACTCCGTAGCTCACAGAGCAGTGTAATTAGGATTCTATCCAGAGCAAAGCTGGACTTGCAGAGGGAGATGGACCATCTGGAGGGATGATTGTGTAATTAGCAGCTATGGCTCCACAAGCTCCTTTCCTGGGAGCAGTTTTGTGCTCAGATGTAGCCACACACACCCGTGCCAAGAACACTGACCAGGGAAGTAGTGCTCAGACAGACAGAAGGGCTGATGCATCAGCAAGATGCTTCACTCCAACCTTGCACCCGAGCTCCCCTGTGAGCTGCCCTTCCCACCACTGCACAACATACACAACATTCAGGGCCACACGTGACTCCACAGCTGTCTGTCCTTCCAGCCGCAGGACTCTGATACATGGGTCATTGTCACAGAATCAGAGTCATTTTGGTTGGGAGAGACCTTTCAGATCATCGAGTCCAACCATTCCCCCAGCACTGCCAGGGCACCACTGACCCATGGCCCTCAGCACCACAGCTCCACG
>JANHGN010005316.1:45508-78882 GCA_024605025.1 Megaceryle maxima | reverse complement strand
GTGTGGTGCACAAGATCCAGCAGCGGCCTTGGTCTGCCCACCAATCCTTGGTAGTGACTCTAAACACATGGCGTTATCACTGCCAGCAGCCACCACTGCCTGTGCAAACAGGCTGCTGACTTCAGACAGTGCAGTTAGTTAGAAGAGCTGAGCTGAAAAGTAAAATGACTGAACAGAATTAGTTCTGTTCTCACTCAAACCAGGACAGTATTTACATGTATGTATTTCATTTTTTCAATGTTTGGTATGATCTGATACAATTGCCAGAAAGACTATGATCAGCATAGGTTTTATTACTTTTCTGTTTCTCAAACCAATAGTTCAACCAGTATAGATAGAAGCCTAGTTTTACAAAAAGTTAGAGAACAAAATTTGAGGTTGGTTTTGTTTAAAATTAAGCCATGTGTCAGCACATCTTGTTATCCAAGTCTTCCTTTACACACACGCACGCACACACCAAAAAAAGTCTTCACACTAATGCTTTCCCTTTTAACTGAAAAGACAGCAAATACAAATAGCAAGTCTTAAAAAAACAAATCACTTCTCTAATTTGACTCTTGGCTGAAAGTTTATTGAGGTTACATTCTCTCTCACCCAATTTATATTCTTTCTTTTCCTCTCAAACAATGAGGTATTGAAGTCTTCTGTTATGAAAAGTAAATGTTTATTCTTTTTGTAATTTAGCCCATCAGTACTGTTCAACAGAAACACCAGTGATACAAATTTGAATTGCAGTTTTGGGTTATGTGTATGTCTCTCTTCATTAGGACATGGTTTGGTGTCAATAATAATCTTCTCACCACTGTGAGTGAATTTTAGGGAGCCACTAGCCTAGAGACAGCCAGTAGCAGCTTAGGGCAGGATAACATTTTGGATCTTGACTTTCTTGACATGTTCCAGTACCAGGAAGCACCTCCACATATAGCCTGGATCATATACCTAAGTATGTTTGGCATAACTATCACCTTGAACCACTGGGCAGAAGTTGTCTTTCAAAATGGACATCAAGCGTGACAGAGCTCATTATCACAGCATTCACCAGTAAGTACAAGTCCAGGTTTAATACATTTCCCTGACTGAAGAGATTCCAACTTCCTGCCTTCCTAGAGGGGCCTTATCTACCACCTATTGTCTATCCTGCCAGAAGAACATCCTCCCATCTGAATTCAGTAGCATGCAGGGAAGACATTGAAATGTCTTAGGGCAAAGTGCGGGAGTGTGACAGAGCCTGGCTGTGAAGTACAGTGATTAGATATCTCACAACCATCCCAGTTAATTAGTGTCTTTCTGAGGTGACTTCCCATCATTTCAATTTACCACTGTACATCCGTTGCTGGTCTCTATGCCAACAGCTTTGTTTGCACCTGAAACAGAGATTGTTCCTCTTTCAACCAGGTGCTTCTTTCCTAGTGAGTTTCACCTTGGGGTATTCAGGCAGCTTTTTTTCTTCTCCACTGAAGGTTTACCTCTTTTTTTTTTTCTTCCAAATCCCTGTGTAAACAACCTTTCAGTCTCACATGGCAAGTCCTCCTTTGACTGTCAACACAAGAGTCTTACTTTTTATCAGTGGAACACCAATTGTTTCAGTGTGGTAATTAAAGGACATTAAATCTTGCCTATAAATTTCTTATTTGTTTGGTCTTGGAGGGAAGCTGACGTTACTGAATTGTGAATGCATCATCGGTGATGTCTATTCTATTAGAATTAATTATAGGTAGAAAAGATACAGAAATGCAGCACAAAATTTATATTGTCTGGTTTTGACAAATTGTTATTTTATGGTACCTGTCATTTCGGAGTGCCTTCAGTTTTGAGGAACACTAAGATGAGGACATTTAGACTCACTGATTCTGTCAATATGGCATCACTTATGAGTATTTAAAGGATTTAACCCTCCATGAGGAGCTTTGAACTATAAATGGCTTTCTGCATTTCAAGGCCTGATGGTTTATAGCAGTGACACCAGATGTATGGTCTCCTTCCTGGATGTCTCTAATGATACAGTATCTTCTCTGATTCTCATGTTGCTTGAAACAGTAGTTTCATTGAAGACAATGCAAGTAGTCAATGAAGACAATGAAGGTTTCGCTGAAGACAGTGAAACTACACATAAGATAAAGCAAGCATCTTTTTTGTCTATATACTTGAAAACTTTTCAGCTGGATCAGACTGTCTTTTCTGGCATGATATTGTTAGCTGAGTTTGGAATCACAGTGAGCAGGTAAACAGAAGGTACAAAGTCAAGACACCATGTTCTTTTTCACTGGAGTCCACAGTTAAGTATTCTAATAACACCATGCTGAGATTTTTTAGCAAATGGCCTTGTTTTTCAGCAGATCTGAGCACTTAGACTGTTCCAGTGATTTTTCAGGAAACATCTGCTCATTCCTCCAAAGAGTCTAAGTATGGACATAACAGACTAACTCATATACCCTCTTAAAATAAACCTGGGTGTAATGTTCACAAATTAAACTGTATATAGAAAAGAAAATCTAGAGCATAATATTAAGTCCAGTGAAGTCAGTGGGAAAATTTCTGTTCATTTTGTTAGGTCTTGGGTGAGAGTCACAGAGCAGATTCAGTACATGTTCAGAGGATAAGGTCACAGCTTTGAACTAGTTCTTGTCTTAAGTGTGAGCTCCAAAAGCATAAACAAAAATAATAAATGCATTCAGTTCACATATTTTTTACCTATCACTAGTCTTTTAATTTTGAAATATATCAGCAATTAAATACTCATCCAGTTTTCCCTTAAGTAAGCATGGGTTTTGTACCATTTACAATTTCTGACTCTGTGAACTCCGTGGCTGACAGTGTCTACAAGTCTCCTAAGTGTGCCCACTTGTGGTCTGTACCCAGTCTGTAGACCATCTCTTCCAAGTTACTGAAAGACAAGCACCTCCCAGATGCTCTTCATCAGCATCAGATAAGCATGAGATACGTAGGTTCACTTCTTTGAACTACAAAGGGATATTCTAGTATTTAGTATTCACCTAATTTGTTAGCTGTTAGAGCTCAATGCATTTGCTTAGATATGGTATCTACTAACATTTGAAATTATGTAGATTACATGAGGCATCTGCATGGGGCTATCACATGTGACACAAGATACTTGTCATAGAAGTACTTCAGCATGATAGCAGGCATGCACCCGACTGAAATGACAGCTGATGAAAGCCAGGCAGCATCCTCCAAGGCATCTCCAATATCAATGGCAGCCTACACTTGGGCAACTGGACCATATTAATCAATTTAGGCAAAGAAGTTTCCATAAGTATTGGAAATGCCAACCTGTCTTATAAGTGGACATGGATAACACTAAATAGGAAGATGGCTAGGATATGATCCTGACATCTTGAGGTTGTATGAGTCTATATGATGTAAACTGTGTCTTGTTCACATTGCTGAGGGCTAGTTTCCACAGAAGCAAACCGCCTGCATCCACAGACCACACCACTTGGTCTTGGATCTCCTGTGTGCCTAGCATTGTGGTGTTGTAGTCTTAGAAAATACTGTTTGCCTGTGTTTCCAGTTCAAACAATCTGAAATAATATGAGAGCTGTGCTGTAATCCATCAGTATGGTAGCATGAAACTTAGCATATATGTCATGTGCCCTTGAACATGACATGCAGGTATATGGTTGTGCAAGAGAAGGCAAAGCCTGCTAGGATTCCACTAGAGCTGCACAGGGCAGAAGGTATCCCAAATACGAAGTTTCATATGCACTGCCTGCTGGGACCAGTCCCTGGAATTAAATCTTCTCCAAGCCATACCAGGACATTGTGATGGAGAAAGCACTTGAAGTGATCCAACACAGTGCCATGGAACAAACTAATAATTTAGCACCATGAACCATTTGAGGTCCCATGCTTGTGCCTTCTCCTGCTTTTATCTAGCAATGTAGATCTACCTTCAGTGTCTAGTAGTTAGTATTATTGGTGCTT
This sequence comes from Megaceryle maxima, assembly GCA_024605025.1. Taxonomy (NCBI): domain Eukaryota; kingdom Metazoa; phylum Chordata; class Aves; order Coraciiformes; family Cerylidae; genus Megaceryle; species Megaceryle maxima. The sequence goes on along the minus strand of JANHGN010005316.1, from coordinate 74,937 downwards.
GGGTTACAAACATATGCCTTTACAAATACACTTATATCTTTAACTTTTCAAATGTAGGAGAAATACAGTATTATTTTGTGCTTGACTGTGTCTGGCTTGGACAAAAGGACTTGGTTGGGCTGTTCTGCTTGGTCTTCCTGGAAGATCACATGCCAGCTCCCTTAGTACATCATACAAAGCACCATTCAGTAGCATTCCTGCCTAAGATGTGTGAGATCGGTATATTCACTGATGTAATCTGTGGAGAAATGAGAGTCAGTGAGAATTAAGCACTTAATACTGTCTTAAATCTACTTAAATTTGCTCCTGGCTACAATAAAGCTAATCCAAACCAGTACTGTGATGCACAACTACTTTAAGTTTCAGTGGCTTTCCTGTTGTGGGGAATGAAGGGGCTTTGGGGAAGCAAATGATCAGGACATTGATTTAATATCAGTTCTGATTTAAGTTTCTTGCAACAAAGTGGGTTATGCTGACTCTGAGCTGTGTGTGGTGTTATTTGTATTCTAGGTAAGCAAAAAAAAAATTAAACATTGAAAATCAGGCGATTTATATATGATGTATTTCCATATCATCTCAAAATACACTTCTTTAATATTGCTGCTGGTAGAGGAGCCATGCTTTCATATGGCTTTGCTGTGCATAAACAAGTTTTCTTTTCACAAGATTCCCATGGATCATTTTGTGACTACTGTACTGCAAGCTCCCATCAGCAAACCTGGGTATTTGTGGCTTTCACAGTAACATTACTTTTGCATGTGAAGCATCTCATCCACAAAAGTCCACAGGACTTCAGTCTGCACTGTGAGTATTTTGCACGTATTATGAGGAAACATCTCCTGTAGTGTCAAAGATGCTTTAGTCCCCAAGTATGGATTTTTTTTTTTTTCAGTAGTACTTTTCCTTTGCTGAGGTAAAGACCCAGAAATCATCTGTCTTCTGAGAGAAAGCAGGTTAGCTTGCTGTGCCTAAGGATGATAGCCAGAGCTATCTGCTCCCAGTACTGTATTGGCAAAATTCTGTTTGTAATGAAAATAAGGTTGGTCAAAGCTGTAATGCAGGCTACTGCTCACCGTGTTCGATCAAGACCAGCTCTTGGTGTTTGGAGTCAAACTAATGTGAGAAGGTATCATTTCAGCACGCTGTGAACTTAGTCTGCACAAAATAATTTTGTTATTCATTGTGTAGGACTACATGTATCAAAAGAAAATTTTGGTTCCCTTCCTAGAGTTATCAGGCATGGTTTGCTATTTGTAACTGAATTTGTTTTCAGTTTGCCTATTGAGATCACATGACTTGTCCCTGTACACTGTTCACCCCTTCCCCATTGTTATAACCTTGTTTCTCTTTGTGGTAAGAACACTCTGCAGATTTTTCATAAATCCCTATTCTTAGGCATGTTAGTTCAGTCTATTTTTCTTTTTTAATTTTTTTTTCCTACCTACCTTTTTTTTCCTTACCTTTCTACCTACTGAATTTCTTTTGCATTTTGAAGAAAAATAAGACCTTATCATGGGTACCTGACTTGGAAGGAAAAATGCAATCATCTACAAATTGTCCCTAGAATCTGAATCCAGTCTAGGCAGCACCACTGAATCGAGCTTGTCATGTCTTTAACAAAAAAAAAAAAAAAAAGTTATAGAAGTATCATTTGGCTTTGTTTTGCAATGAAGATAGTTTTCAGAAAGTTATTCCAAAGCAGCAACTGTGACAAACATGGTGTTTCAGAAAACCAGTTAACAGAAATATCACCAAAATTACATTGCCCTGAAATTCTTGTTCCATTGTTGGGGTTTTTTTAATAATACAGCATGATCATCCAATGGGCTGATAGGAAAAGAGACATTTAAAAAATGTATTCTGTACACAAAGGTTTGTGTTGCTCCTGGAATGGTTTAAAAGTAGGATTTTCAGTGCCTGTATCGTCAAGCTATATTCAAGGGCACCTTGATTTAAACTGTAACCAGTGCCCCAGTGTATAGTCACAGGGTTATTTCTGTTCTTTGGGGAGAAAATCAGGCAGCCAATGCACATGTCCTTCATGGTAGAATATCTGTCTAGAGAGAGGAAAGCAGATGTATGTATAAGGCTAAAAATCCCAAATATAGCCTCTAATAGGTGTGATAATTATTTTCAGGAAAAAGTTATAAGATGCAGTTTAAATCCATGGGGCACATTGTTCCAATGAATGTGTAGTGTATTTATTAGGGTACTCACAGGATTTATAGCTGCTCCAAAGAACCACATCTGCTCTATGACTTCAGGCAACGTTAGTTTCTAGGGAAAGTTTCTTGAAACTTTTTTTTAATACACTTTAACCTCTTGCATGCTGATTTGATATATCTAAGAGTGAGTTGATCCACTTAGACCTCATGGGCAAAGGCTAGATGACAGCTTTCAGCTGTTCTGGATGCTCAGGATGGCGTAAGTCCTCTGGCTTGAGTCCCAGCTCCAGACTGTCACGGCTCAAGTACACATCACTCAAAACCTGGGTAATTCCTGGTTTCTGGGAAAAGAAATCCATGTATAAAGACTCATATAAAGAATCATAGGTATCCAGTAGTACCTGATATAGATGACACGGGATTGCATGTCACACCATGGCATGCAGTAGCAGTTAAGTGTACAGGGGTATATGTCTATGTACATACAAAGAATGACTTGCTAGTCCTGAGAAATGGATATGCTAAAAGAATAGCCCAACCAAAGCCCACGTCTACATTTTATACTTGGCATAGCCCTAGATGCACTCAGTGCTTTGACCCAACAATGTCCTGCCCCATAGCTGTGCTCATGCTGGCAGACTCATAGGAAGAGTCTGTTAAACCACCTCCCACCTCTGTGTCTCTGCATGACTTCAGTGTCATTAAGCCAACCTCTTTAGTGTCTCACAGGAAAGGAGGGAGCACACGCAGGTGGCTGTGAGCAAAAAGGAGGTAGCACCCAGTGGCTGAAGAGCAGTGGTGGATGCTCTTCCTGTTCTCCATGTCTTGTGCCCAGCCGTGGTACTGGGGACCATCCTCCAGACTCACAAAGTATGGGAGGCTGTCCTATTTCACCCAGCAGGTGAGCTCCCCTGCAAGTGTTTAAAGACCAAGTTGAAGCTACCAATAACCCTGGGAGATGATTAGCAAGTTGGACCACAACCTCAGCATACCTCAACTGTGTAGGACAGACTGAGCCAACAGTGAGATAGCTGAAGAGGGAGATTCTGTTCCACACAAAGGAAGAAGGAAAGGGGAGAAAGATAAGATAGACAAAAAAATAATAAAAGAATTCAATGAAATGAGAGGAAATTAATTTTTCATTGTATTTCATGGCAACTTATTCCTGCTGTGACACAAAAAATGTTGAACCTCATCACCCCTCCCCAGAGGCTGCTGAATATCGTATCACCACTGCTGCATGACTGTTCCTCCTCATATGTGCCCATCTGTGGCTGAAAATTTGAGCTAAAGAGATTGTAACTACTTGCTTAACATTTAGGGCAGAGTAGTCAAAAACTGTTAGTTCTGCTGGCAGGTGACCAGTAGGTCAGGCCAACTCAGAAATATCACAGGACAATGTTGCCTTTCAGAGTGCTGACTAAGGGAGAGGTGGAATGCCAAATGAATGAGCAATCAGCACAGTGGTTTTCTTAGGCTGGAAATCTCAGTTAGGATTCTATACTTCTCCTGCTTCCTGTTCTTCCTCATGGCAATCTTTTTACACAACAGCAAGACGTTAGCAGTGCAGAATAAAAGGCATGCTAATAAGTATAATTTTCCTTTTATGTATTTTTTTTTTCTTGAACACTATATTTGCTTCATGTCCTTTCTTTCATTGTATGTAGGAATTAAATAAAGAAAAAATTGCTGCTGGGCTGTTTCTTTCCACAGGGTTTTTAATTTTTTTCAGCCACCCCTCTTTGAGCATTTATACATTTGAGAGCAACTGCACATTTGCTCCCTTTCCTCCATAAAGACCAGGTACCCTCTAGGAACCTGCCATTCTTGCACAGAAAGATGTAAGAGCAGTGGATAGCATCAGAACAATCTGTCTGAAACCCATTCTCATCTTTTTTTTCCTTTTTTTTTTTTTTATCCCAAGCGTTATCTCACTCATTATAAAAGATTTCTGTACTTCTATTTTTTTCTTTCTATTTTTTTTTTTTTATTTAAAGTTCCCTATGCCTACTCTTATTGGCTTTGATGGACAGATGAAATGTGATAGCCTGAGACACATTTGACAGAATATGACTTTGGCCTGCATAAATTACTGTCAGGGAATTTTTCAGGGAAGCACTAAAGTAAATTTGCAGTAGCTAAAAAATGTGTTATAAATTATAGCATAATCACTGCTGCTGAACAGTTTGATGGCTAAAACAATTAACTGAGTTTATACTTGAGGTGAGTCCTCATAATTTTTCCTCATAGGTTAACTTCTCAAACTGCTCTGAGCCCTTTGGAGACAAAGATTTTAGAAGGGACATTTTCCCATTCCCTTGCCCAAAGTCATATTTCTTTTCTGTCAATATTGTGTCTTTTCTCCCACAGGTAATTCAGAGATGGCAGGTCTCAATCTTTCCTCACACCCATATCAACTCCTGTGAGGGGTTATCTAGGACCCTTCCACTCTGTGTCACCACCTTCCTGGCCCTTTCCTACTCCATCCCAGGCTTGTAAAAAACATTCTTGAAATACTGCAATTAAGAGATGATAAGAAATTAAAGTGCTTGTGAAGCTCAAGATCCTTATGGGGTGGCTCCTGAAAAGATACTTCAGGCAGTAGCCTATAGTTTATGCATTCAGTATCAGCAATAGCTCTGACTCAGTGAGAGATTCTCTTCTGTCTGGTGAAGAGCTCCTGACTGGAAAATATCACTGGTTTTATAGCTAACATAGACAGAAAATGTGAATGTTTCTATTATTATCTTTAGCTCATTTGTGACACTGCCCTTTGTGAGGCTGTATTTTTTTCCATTTTGAGTGTTTTCTACACTGTAAAGAAGTCAGGGTTTGGTTTTTATAGACAAAATTGCTAATTTTCTAGCTTTTTCACTCCATGTCTTGAGGAACTGCTTTTCTTAAAATCTGCAGTCTGAACTATTATAGTAAAACAAATCCCATTTTCCAGCCGTTGTGACTATTATTAAATCCCACAAAACTTGAATTCTAAAGCTTCTAGATTTTTGGAGGCAAATAAACTGCAGCACTCATTACTTTTATAATGTCATTATTTTTATGATAGACTCATGACTGTGGGAACCCAGCTTGTGATCACCAAATGCCTGTCATGGCCTCTCATGAATCCCTGCTGAAATGCAGCATCGGGATAAGGTGGGGAAGGCACTTTGAAAAAGAGACAAATAAATAACCAGTGTGCAGCTGCCTCAGTCCTGAGGGTGCTGGCACAGAGGCGAGGCTGCTTTTAAGCTGCCTGTGCACAAGGAACAAGCATCGATCTTCTGTCCGGATATTCGCTTCCATCAAGAGGGGCAGTCAGCAGGATGCTGCCTGCCAGCTGTAGGCAACTCTGCAGCAGGTAACTTTCAGCTATACCTGTTTGTGCTCACAGGCAGCTGTGAAGAGCAGGAAGGGGATTTCCTAGGCTTTGAGGGAAGTATGAGACAAGAATATTTTACTGTTCTTTGTGAGATGACTCCCTAGATACCCATTGCAGCTTGATCGCTTCAGGTCCTGTAGCTTTGCTTTCACCACCCACTCTGCCCTCACCGCCCACAACAGAAGATGCAGAGCACCTTCTTCCCACATCCCGTTTGGTCCCTACATATCCCAGTGACAGCATCCTTGTCACCACAGAGCCATGCAGCCTGCCCTCCCCTCTATAGCCTCCCGGGGCCTCTTGCAACTGGCACTACAGGTAAGATGAAGGGGCAAACATAGCAAGATGGCCAGTGCCTGTTGCAAAAGGCAGGCTTAACGTGGCTGCTGTCACTGCCCAGCACATACAGACAGCAGCCAGAGCTGCCTCTCCTTCCCCAAGCCATCGGGAACAGCAGCCACAGCTTCACCTCCTCCCACTCTTCCAAGCTCCATCTTGCTTCTCTTCCTGTCCAGCCCTGGGGTTGGTGCTTGCCCTTTGTTCTTAGGAGACAAAATCAACTTTGCCCATGCAGCTGCCTGCTTCAGGCCTCTTCACTTGGCATCGTCCAGAATGTGGTGTGTCCGTCCCCCTCAGCAATGTGGTGATGTAGAGCACCCATATGCCAGCAGCACACTTGCAGTGGCAGGGAGATGGATGGTAACCTACAAAGCCTGCCCAAGAGACACAATAAATGCTCAAGCAGTAACTCCAAGTCTAGTTGCATGCTGTGTTTACCCGCTTGACTTAAATATAGCTTGAACTGTGCTATATTGTCATGACTGTTAGTTAGACATATACTCGGAGGAGTGCAGAGGCTTATTACCTAAAACAAAACTCAAGAAGGGAAAACAGACTTTTCATTACAAAGAAGGTGCTAGAGATGTCGGAGTAATGCTCTGCTTACCCAGTGACTCCCAGTCTGATTTCAAGTAATTTTCTTGTCATGTAATTTATTTCATATATTTATATATATTGAGCATTCCTTTCTGCTCTGCCTTTTTCTATCTGGAATTAAAACTCCTTGTGACAGATAGCTTCTCATTCAGATTTACACAGGATTCCTCGAGTGCTTTCTTGCTGCTTCGCCCATTCTTATCCATACAAAATTTATCCGTCAGTGTTTGCTCTTTAAATTGTCCAGATCAGAATCTGCAAATGGTCTTGCAGAGCATGTTGGATTTATGGCAGAGCAGTGCACCTTGAATCCATACTGCTCATCAAGTCATGAGGCTCAGACACCAGATTCCAGATATAGGCATGTGGCAGCACTTTTAGTTTCAAAGTGAGCCAAAAATTAGAAGGGGTACATTTCCTGATTAAGGATTAGATTGAACACCAATCTTGCAAGAATATCTAAATTCATGACTCTCTACCCAGCCATGGCAGAAACCAGAAAATCAATTAGTCTCATTAGTTTTTTGCTGCTTTGGGATAAAATCTTATGAGAACATCTCATTACTTTGCTGTACTTCAAACTGGACTTAAATTTTTTCCCTCCTTTAGACTTATCCTTAAGCACTAGCAGTAGCTGGACTCATACCCAACCTCTATGTCTCCTGCCTACATCTGCCTGAGTCCCTGACAGCCCTGAGGAAGCTATGTGCATTTGTTCTATTAGGATCCAGTAACTGGAGTACTTAACCCTATCATGAAAGGACAAGAGAGTGCAACTTCACATCAGCAGAGGATAACTCACCCTCTCCTCAGTAGGAAGGCAATGAAAGTCATTAGTATAGTGACATACTAGGTTTACAGTACATGGCTCTCTCTGGCTCTGATTGTTTTCTTGATAAGCATCTTACCTGCTGAGCCTACTTGCCTTGCCAAAAATGTCCTTTGATAAACCTTTCTGTCTCTGAAAATTTTATTGTTTTCATTCTAAATCTTTGATGATTTTCACCTTGGACTTTGATGTTTTAGCAAATTATTTCTGCATGTGATACAATACCAATTTGTTGAATCCTCTCTCATCTCTGAAGCAACTCTGAAAATTAAATTGTGTGTCTTCCTCAGAGAGACTGGAAAGAAAATTTGCAAAAACATACATACAGAACCCCACATCACCATAATCAGCACATGCAATGAATGCCACAAAGCCCCCACGCTAACTTTTAATTCTTTCCTGACTGTATATATTCACCACTTGTAATAATGCAGATTTGTGTATTGGTATTAAAATAATCCAGAATTTAAATATCCAGCCCATTTAAATCAAGCTCTAGTTTCAGTTAAGGTGAATGACCTTAAGCACTAGGGGAGGGAAACCTACCAAGCATTAATTCTGGATGAATGAAATGAAAATGTAATATTGGAGGAAGCAGCAGTTTTGCATGCTGCGGCTGCAAGTCTGGGGTGGTCCAGCAAAACGTTGTTAGATGTTATGATGCAGAGAAACACATTTTGCCAGCTGTAATTTCGCACTCTTTGCAGCTACCTTCTCTTGGGGTGAGGATGCAGAACCTAACATTCACAGAATCATAGAAAGCTTTTGGTTTGGAAGGGAGCTTTAATGGTCATCTAGTCCAAGCCTCTTGCAGTGAGCAGGGACATCTGTAACTAGATCAGGTTGCTCAGAGCCCCATCCAACATGACTTTCAGTGTTTCCAGGAATGGGGCATCTACCACCTGGTAGATGGTGCATCCTGTTCCAGTGTTCTACCACTCTCACTGTAACAATTTCGTCCTTGTATCTCGTCTAAATCTACCATCTTTTAGTTTAAAACCATTGCCCCTTGCCCTATTGCAACAGGACTTGCTAAAAAGATTGTCCCCGTCTTTCTTACAGGTTCCTTTAAGTATTGAGAGACTGCAATAAGGTCTCCCCGGAGCTTTCTCTTCTCCCGGCTGAACAACCCTAACTCTCTCAGCCTGTCTTCAAAGGAGCTGTTGACAGGGTTTGAAAACCCAGATGAGTGCCCGGCCGGGCTGCCCGACCCCGCCCGCCCGCAGCGAGTAGCCCCCCGCCTGTTTGTCTGTCTGTCTGCGCTTTCCAGCGCAGCCCCTTCTCACCTCATTGCCCCCCCTTTTCCTCGCCTTCCCTTCCCTTTTTAAGGCCGACACCTGCTGACGAGCCGACAAACCTGCAGCCGGAGAAGGGTGGGAAGGTTCGGGGGCTGCCCGCGCGGTCCCGCCGAGGACACCGCTGGGAGTCCCGTCCTCCCACCGCCCGGCCCTCCGGGCTCGGGGTAGGCGGGTTTGCACCCCCGCTGCTCCGGGACATTTGTATTCTCGTAGGAGTACACACGGAAGAAGAGGGAACGGATCTCCAGTAACCTTAAAATTAGGGTGTAATGGGCCGAGAAAGGTGCTGTAGTCTGGTTAACAAATTAATTCATCATTTCGAAGCGTAAGGACGCCTGTCATGGAAGAGCAGGTGCTTTTACACTGGCTGAAGTCCATAGGACAATGAAGTCCTTGGACAATGCCAGTGATCCCGGAATACCATAGGGAAAAATGTACTGGTTTTGATATTGTATAGAAGACATCTCAGATATTTTATGACAGTGTACAATAATTTCTGAACCTTAAGGAATCTTAAATCTTCATCAAAACTCTCACTTGCATTCTCTGGATTTACATATTTCTTAGATTTATGTATTTTTGTCCACCTTAGCACAGCCTTGTGTCCACAGCTCTGTCTACCCTGGGTAAACAGCTGGCTGTGCCACTTGTGGTTGAGGGAGAGAAAGATCAGAAGCCCATAAGTTGCTGCCAGGGTAGTCATCTTATTGATAAACCTTGAGCTATTTCAAGGCATTGAGAATCCACTGAGAGCTTCTTCAGTTTGGAAGGCTATGGAGCTATGTCAAGAAGTAACCACTAGAAGAAATGAAGTTGAATGTAGGGCTACTTCAACTATGAAGCAAAATTATGCTACTTGCTCTTGCTCTGTTATGAAAGGACATATCCCAGCTCTTGCTGCCCTGAGAAATCATATGCTTCTCACAGCTGTTGGGAGGCTCGAACTACTTGTCTGTTGTAACACATGCAGTTCCCTGTAAAACCCTTGAGTTTTAAGAGAAGAAACAGCTACTTCACTACTGATACCAGATGGACATTTCCAGGGCAAATGAAAGTCTTGTGTAAGCTTGAAATACTCTATCGGTAATTGTTTACATTAGCTATTAACATTTTTGCTTGGAGAGATGAAGGACTGTTCTCAAAGAATAAGTGCTTAGCAGCTAAGCTTTGCCACAGAAAAGCCTCTGGCATTTTATCTTTAAGATTCCAGACTATTTCTGGTGCTACTTTTATACTTATCTGTAATAAAAAGCTGATTCTTCCGAGTGCTTTGGATTTGCTTGAATTAGATTTATAGACCAGCTTTTTAGCACTGCTCCCAGGTATTACAGAAAAAGGGAAAGCTGCTTTTCCAACAGATTTTCAATCCAGGGCAGCAACATTGCCAGCAGCTTCCACTTTCCAATAGCAGTGTCATTATTTACTGGGGAGCCAAATGCAGTGAACTTGAGATACCTACTTAAGGAGATGGATTGGTTGTGCAAATGAAGCTAAGAGCAAGGGAGAGAAGTAAATGGGCACACAGAATCATAGAGTCATAGAATGGTAGGGGATGGAAGGGACCTCAGGAGATGATTGAGTCCAACCCCCCTGCCAGAGCAGGAACACCCAGGGCAGGCCACACAGGAACAGATCCAGGTGGGTTTTGAAAGTCTTCAGAGAAGGAGACTCCACAACCTCTCTGGGCAGCCTGTTCCAGGCTCTGTCACCCTCAAGGTAAAGAAGTTTCTCCTCATGTTGAGGTGGAACTTGCTGTGTTCCAGTTTGTGACCATTGCCCCTCATCCTGTCACAGGGCACCACTGAAAAGAGACTGGACCCTTCTACTTGACACCCATTTATTTCCACATTTATTGAAAGGAGTAGAAGTTTAGCCCAGGTTGCTTCACCATGTGCCAGACTCCTCCCCTTCTCCCTTCGCAGCCCAAATGAATGCTAAATGCGAGAAGAGTCTAGTGTCAGGCTGTAACTGGCTATAAGCAATAATGCTCAGTGGTTTTATTTTAAAAAAGTCTCCATTTGATGATGTGAGGCAGTGTTAAGCTCTCTGCAGAGCTGTGGAGACTGCTAGAGGTAGAATGTCCAGGTGAGGGTTAAGACACAAAAAGATAGCAGTGCCATAAGGCACATGCCAGCTTTGCTGGTATTATTTTTGAGCACAGGGCTGTGAGCCCTGAGCAGTGACAGTCTAGCCCCTTGCCTGGGCAATGTCACCTGCCCCTGGAGCCAGCTAACAGGCGATATGGCACAAGAATTGACTGGCCACAGATGGCAAGGGACACTTCTGCAAGCGTATGTCAGAGTCTGTGCAGACCTGTAAATAACTTTCCTTAAAAACCATGAGATAGTCAACCTGGCTTGCTTTAAAGTGCTTGTTTTCAGATCAAAGATGAATGAAACAAAATGCAACTAGGTCATCCAAGACGGCACTCTGGGCACTCACATATAACTATAGGAGACTTGCCCAGTTCACTGTAGGCATCTTGAATGGCACTAGAAACTTGAGCCAGTGCAGGGTTGCTGTGCACTGTACTGTGAATGTAGGTGCATAAAAGTAGGATTATTAGTATGGGAGCTGAATCCACCCTAGCTCTCTAAAGTTATATATCTGTTAGTCAGAAAATTCAGTAGGGCTAATAGTCATTCTTTACTGTTTCTAAAGGCCTTAACTTTTTTTCTTGTCAAAGATGTAGATAGCCCTTAGAGACAATGACAGCAAAAAATCCTTTCATTTCACTTTAAAATACTCTAGCGAGAGAAGTCTTGCTTTGGAAAGTCGCCTAGCTCATTTGTTTTATTTCACAAATTGCCCAGGCGCCCATTTGTGCTTTATAACTGGGATTCAGCATTAGTTCTTGATTAGAAGAGCTGTCATCTGCTTTTCTGTGCAGAAACATGAATCACGAGCAGGCAGTTATCAGTAGAGCTCCAGAGCATTTAAAGTCACAAAGTCAAATTATTATAAAAAAAAAAAAAAAAAAATAGAGGCAGAAAAACAAAAAGCATTTGTTGCACAAGAAGGGTGAAATTCTCAGAACTTATTTGTGCTACGAAAGTATCAATAACCGTAAAATTTCACAGCCCCCTTTTTAGAACCGCAGCCTTAACGTTTTGTAGGGGAAATAAAGCTTTGGTTAACCTTGGCACTGGCAGACCTCATTAAAATAACAGCCTGTCACTTTCGAGTTTAAAATAACAGGGTTGTCAGTTTTATATTCAGCGGAACAATCTACGGTCTTATTCTCTGGGAAACACTGTGGGTGTGCATTGCGGGGGGGGGGGGGGCTGGCTGGCAGCAGCGCAAAGGCTGAACAATACTGCCATCTCGAGGACCCCCCCCACCAGCTCTAGAGTGCTCCCCGGTATCTGGGGCCATACGATGCTCAAATCCAGCTGAATCCCTGCCATACATGCTTCCCATTTTTAAAAGGCTGAAAAATAATCCACAGTCAAGCGTGCGGTGGTTCGGCAACCACTTAGCATTCCAGTTTCTTTTGTGAGAAAGTATGGAAATGTATAATGTATGAAAAAAAAATAATCTCCATATAGAGCAAATAAAGTTCTGCTTCACTCATTCCAAATTGAAGCAGGTCAGCCTCGCTGAGGTACCTAATGTGCATTGAAATTTTGGACACCTAATGAGCTGTTCTAAACAAAAATATGTGCCTACCTCCCTCTGTTTAATCTGTGGAGAAATGAAGGTGCCTTTAAAAAACCTCTAAGACAGACAATCTCTTCAGCTAAGCTCAAACACCTGTGTGAGATGAAGGAAACCCAGTTCAGTTGCTTATATTTAAGTGCCTAGGGCCTCTGAGACACCTATACAAAGATAGCAGATCTATCAAAGGACATACAGGAGACACACCTTTCTCAAGGGGCAGCCCCTAAAACTTAGGGGTCTGAGTTAACTGCCCAGTTTACAAGGAAAACTGTGTGTCAGTTAAAATATCCACCTATTCTATACTAACCTTCTTGTGGCATATGATTCTTTCCCTGACTGTGACACCCACACAGAGCAGAGACATAAACAGAACAACCAGTTAGGAACAATATATAATACGTGATTGCTGACCTAGTCCTTTTAAACAAATTGTTGGCCATTAGTCTTAGGATGCTTTCAGATTAGATCCCTAATGGACATAAATACTGATCGATGTATGAAACTCCAGCACAGTTTTCTGCTGGTACGGCATAACACAGATCTGATCATGATGATCTGTTTGTTTTTCCTGTCCATGATGAAGGGCAAGCCCCATACCCATAAATCTGTGATCAAGCTCCCCATCATTGTACAAGGTCTACATTATTTTTAATAAATACTGAAAGGGAGATGGGTGTATGGCTGGGTATGTTAGACTTACCTAGTGGAAAGCAAGCAGCAGGCAGTAGAAAACTGCTTTTTCACCTGGAAATAATGTAGCATGAAGAAGTAGCATCAGTTAAATGTTGCTTGTGAATTAACAGGCAAAGGAGCGTGCGGATAAAGAAACTACACAGCCAGGATCGTGACTTGTGATGGCTAATTTCATGTCTGTTCTATAAGACAAAAACCCCAAGCCTCTTTCTACTCACTGTCAGTAGCTGTTCTGTCTGGGCAGCACACCAGTAGGATGCACTTCACATATCCAGCCTGAAGTTCCTGAAACTACAGCCCCTTGTCACAAACATCCACTTGTAACATCTTCCAACTGGCTACGCTGCATCAGGCGTTCCCACAGTACATCACCCAGAGTGGCACCCTGGTGCACCAGAGAAGAATCATCCGTGGAGCAGCCAGAAACATTGGTACATTTTTCCAGGGTATAAAGGCTTGACTCTCAATGGGACTTTGCACTGAGATGTTTCTGAGCATCCCCAGGGAGAAGGTGTTGATAAAAAGGCAAACTGAATATTCTCCTTGCATTTCAAAAGGAAGAACTTCCAAAACTGCAGAATAAGCAAGACAATCCAATGCAATGCAAAAAACATCAGGAAGAGGAAAAGTTTAATGAGAACTATTTCTTAGTAACACAAACAAGACCCCATATTATTTTATTTCATTTATTGCATTGAAGCTGGGTCAGTTTTGGGTGCATTCCACCATCTTTGAACGCTATTTTCCCATCTTCTGATATTCCTCTATCCTCAAGAGTAGGGATTATATTGGTGGGGATGATAAATCTGGAAGAACTATGAGATGGACTTGCCAAGGGAGGACTTGGCATAGAAGGAGGAGGAAAAAAGGAAATTTATTTTTTAAAAATTATTTTAGGGCACTCACCTTTAAAATTTGCTTTTTGGCCCCCATTGCTTCTGAGCATACATTATCCTGCTCCCAAAGAAGTGCATTTCCATCAGAAATTAAACCAAAGTGGATTATATGGGCAAGTGGCTGCCCACTTAACAAGCAAGGGACTTTTGGGGATCTTTCATGCCTTGTAAAATGCAGTCATTTCACTTTTAGTTTTGCATGGTATTTTCAATGCATTTTTGAATTATCCTGGTGAGTCTTTCAATTTTTCCAGATGTCCTGAATTAAAACAAGGAATGCTAAGATCTGATTCCTGCTAAAATGATGAGCTTACTTTTTAGCTCACTTCATTACTTTGGAGTTCAAGGTGAGTAAAGAAGACAGAAATGTTGATCAGCTTTATTTACCCACTTATAACCAAGCCTATGATACTAGGACCAGAACTGAGCTCATCGGTGCTGTTCCAAGTTCTGATGAGGAATTGTGTGACATACATGACTGCCTCAGTCACATAAAAAGTCAGTGGCAGAAATAAGAAATGAACTGTATTTCTCAATGTAGGGCATATAACCATACCATTTCCATAACTCTGGATATTAATTTCTCTTTGGAAATGATGCAAATATTTAACTTTTCTCACCTACACAGTAATGCCTTTCTTCTGTTAGCAATTACAGATGAAGGCAGGGCTATTTTAATATCCTTTATATGTATCCTTCAGTAAATTAACTCTTTGTGTGGCTCTTGCTAGATCAAATTCAAAACAAATTCAGCACCTTCGAAGCAACTGAAAAAAAAAAAAAAAGTAGTTCAATATAATATCAGGGCTACATCAGGAAGATATCCAGGGAAAGTCAGGCAAACTACAGCCAAAGAGATCCAGCTGTCTTAATCTGAACAAATCCCAGCTAGAGAAGGTGGAAAGGAAATATGTAAAACATAAAAATTGCATACGCCTCATGTTTAAATGTTTCCACAAAAGTCTAACCAAGCTTGAAAGTTAATCTTTAATTCAAAGTACAGGAAATACCAAGGAATCCTTTACAAGGCCACAGGTCACAAGGGGGATGGAGTAGTCTGACTTTGTAAACCACAAGCAAGCAATGTTAACTGAATCCTTAGTGGCTTTTATCTCATTTTCAAGAGACATATCTTTTAAATGCTGGTGGTGAGCAAAATGATGTACAGAAGAACATGTGTAATCATGGGGACTAATAAGAGACTTTCTGTAATCATGCTTGAGGAGGTACCAGAACTGAAGCCATTGAAGCCCACAAGCAAAAGTTTTACATGTCATAGCAGACATTATATGATCTAATTCTATTCTGCATTTAAAGGGTACATAAAAAGTACTCCAGCATCATCGCCTGACTGAATGTTCATCATGCAGAAGTGAATGTTGCCATCAGGCTACTCCCTGAAAGAGGAGGTGAATCAATTGGTGTCCATAATTCCTCTTTCAAGGCCATCAGAAACCACATTACACTTGCAGAAAACCAGTTTCAGGGTGAAGTTCAAGGAACTGTTTAAGTAGATGTGTAAACTCCACTGCCAAAAGCTGAGAGGGTTAACAGAAGTCTGGTCACACAGCAGGAAAGAGCAAGACTTCGAAGGCTGAGTCCACAAGTTGTTCATAGCTCGATGGTGAAATAATGCAATGGGGAGAGGGGGATAGCTATGAAGGGAAAGATCTGAGGGGAATAAAGAGTGGTAAAATGCACCTATACTGGAGGCATCTGGAGCAGGCTGCAAATGGCAACCTTTCCCTAAGCTGTAGTCATTTTTGCTATTGCTGCTTTTTGCAAGTCATATAAATGTCTCTCTTCCCGACAGGCTCTAAAATGGGAATGACACCTCAGGGGGATGTCTGTGAGATTTAATTAGCTGTCATTTACCAACAGTCCTGGGTAAAGTAATACCATCTTACTTTACCAGCTGTACTTCTGTAACGCAAATTAAAAAAAATAAAATAAAATTAATCTTTAGGAAGTGTAATGATCTGTCTATATGCAGTACACATATAGAGTATGTAAACATCATTTAATATCTTCAGAAGTGACTGGGGAACGGGAGTCCTCATTTTGATTTTCAGGGAGTGTATGGAGAACGTGTGCAGCATGTGAGCTGTGAGAACCTCTCTCCATTATTTTTCTGACTTCTATGAAAGTACAAGGTTTGTACTCCAAATTACAGCCCTTACAAGGGCCAGGGAAAAAATTCACTTTCCAATGGGTGTTGACTCACTTGTGGCTCAAAACAGAAGCCTGCAAGTCCTAGAGCACCAGCTCTAATTTAATTACTGTAGAAATCTGAATATAACTCTAAACATCTGAGTTTTGAATAGCTTAAAATAACCTCCAGATAGCAATGAAGTTACTGCTCTGAAAACTAATTACCACCAATATCATTCAGATTGCTTGTGTAAATAGTTAGCCAGGCACAAGCAGTAGATGAGAAAGTCTTTCCCTTTGACTCTCATGTTTCCAGAGCTTCTGTGAATGGGCCCTCCTCCCTATAAACCTTCCTCATGATGTTTTCTATAGGATTTCTGTATCTAATTTACCACACTGGGGCCTAACAGGAGTTCACTCACATCTCCATGAACACTGGGCAGTTTAACTGAGTTGCTGGTTAAACGGACTAGTAGGGACCTTGGGGTTTTTACCCTCAGCATGGGTGGAAGGGGAAGGAGGGGAGCTGCTGTCTGCCCTAAAACCCTGGTCCCATGGACCAAAGACATCAGAAAGGATAGGCATCCTGACACCATTCCCACTGTTGCCGAAGGCTTGCCCGTGTTCTGTAAACTGGAATTTAATTTTTGGCTTGACAGGGGTCCCCTATTGAGACTTTAAAGACTCACAAATGCTGCGAGTATCTCATATGAAAACAAACCAACTAGGGCTTGGCAAGGGGTGTGGAGGAGATTTATAAGGTGTCTGTCATGGCAAGAAACACCATCAACAACCATGCAGCCAGATACTGTCCTACTTATTTCTTATGGATGAAAATGTGGACAGTGCTTCTGAAATAACATCTTTGGCTGTTATCTCCTGGCTTATAAAGTGACACTCCACAGAGTTTAAGCACAGCAAAGCGGCATAGGCCATTTTCTCTGAGAGCTATCATGTCTTCGGAACAAAAGATAAAAGAGATAAATAGCCAAGTACAATATTGTACCTCAACAACCTAAAAGCCAATCTCAAAACTGAATGGAAGAATGGAGAGCTTTTATTTCTTGGGGTTTTTTTTAAAGAATAAAGCTCAGCGATTTCCTTTGAAAGCTGCTCAACAACCTCCCCTAAATCCTATTACAACTTAATGTGAAATGCATCTGTTTCCATAAGAACAACAGTGGCACCATTCATCCTTTGTAGTCTGTCCTTTGTTGTGTTTTCTATCTAGTCTTGTAGATTTTTCCACTTTAGTATACCAAAAGCAAAACAAGAACTGATAACATTTTAGCCAGAGCATTTATTTATTAAGCCGATGCTGGAAATTCCGTTTGTTCCTGCCTGCTGCCTGAATCGTGCCAAATTAAATTATTGTTCAAGGAACTTACAACATAAAGAAACTATTTCGATACAGTCCCAACATTCTTGAAAGTGAAGCCTGTGCCCAGCTACAGATATTTATCTACACCTAACAGCAAAGATGGATATAGCCTCTGCGTGCACACGTATACAAAAACTTCTCACTGTTACCGAGATCCAAATGCACTGCAATGCATTCAGCCTGCATATCTTAAATCAGTTCAACATCAGCCCAGCACTGCACCATTTTTTAAGAACCTGCACATGTAGCTCTAAACATAATATTTATCTAAGACATGACCATGTTGGTGGGTGAGACATTTTATCAGATGTACACTGTTTAACTGAATTTACATTCAGCAGACTGTAAGGTATATTAATTCTTACACGTATATTTAGAAAACCTTAGACAAATGGAGTCTAGAAATAGCAAGGTATAATATGCATTTATTAGTGGCTTGCCTGTAGACAAAAGTAACTTTGATTATTTGTACCCTTTGAACCCAAATGCTGAGTGCCTCGCTTGCAGATACAGGAATTTATCTTTTAGCACCTTCAGCCCTTTTAACCTTCACCATCATCGCCATTAAACAACCTATTATTTAACATGATAGTTAGCGTGGCTGATGTTTTTAACCTATTTTCCCTCTCATTGTCTCTTAATCAGGTAACAGACATTAAAGAAAAACTAAAGCTTTCTAAAAAGTTCTGGTCAACATTACCCTACACAATGTGCAAGGATGAGCAAGTGACAGCTGGTCCGTCAATCGAGGAGGACTGCTGGAATGGCCACACCAAGGCAAGGTGAGGTGGACCCCCTCTCCACTGGTCTCTACTCGGTCCAAATCCCTATCTGGCCTGAAGCAATCATGAAACTGAGGTTATTTCACAAAACTGTTTATAAGATTACAGCAGAAATGGGGAGAAAAAGTAATTGTCCACACGCGGCTTGTAGCCAAGATTACTTATTGTCAAGGTGCCATTAAAGCCGGAGTGTGAGTCTGGGTAAATGTGCACAGCGTGTCAGCATGTGAACACAGGAAATGTTCATTAGTTCAGCTCCAGAAGGATAATTTATATCAAGATCTCAAAGAGCTCTTTAGCTCCATTTAGCATCCCTGTGTTGGGACTGACAGCTTGTGAAGCAATCGCACTCTCGGGATATCATACTGGGATGAAACAGAAAATGGAACTTCAGCTCTATTTGCTATTGGCTGGCAAAGTTTAGGGCTATTTGCTGGGGAGGGGGAGCAAAAAAAAAAAGCTGAAAACTAGCCAGCAGAGAATAAATATAACACTCCTACTTATCATGTGTAGAAGGCTTAACCTTGTTACTTCAGAGATACTGTGGTCATCTGCCCTTGTTTGTGATGAGTTTTCTGTGAGTTTTAATTTTTAAGTTTGCTTGGCTCTGGCTGTGGCAGGGAGCTCGCAGATGAGCTGGTGTCTCCAAAGGTCCCAGTGTGTGTTCATTGGCTGACAGAAACTATCTGATTATGCCTGCTGAGGGAGAGAAGAATTGGCTCAAGGACCACACCAGGGTCAGTCAGGCTTCAGGTCTGCAGTGGTATCCAGCCTGTGAGTCTGGGGAGACCAGAGGAGTGGAGAGGTTTGAGTGTCCGGTGGGGACTGAATCTGGAGAGTGGTGATACTTTCTGGCACTCAGGGACGGGAATCTTCATTTTCTGTTTACATGATGATACATATGAAACCAGAACACAAAAATGAGCCAATAACAAATGAAAAAAAAAGCCCCAAACCAAACCCAAAACCAACCAACCCCAAAACCAAATTCAAAACAAACAAAAAAACCCCCAACCAAACAAAAACAAACAAACAAACAAAAAACCCACAAACAAACAAAAAATCAACAAACAAAAATCACAAACCTGTTAAAGGCCATTTTTAAAGGCTATTTTGCATGGGTGGTGGATGGATGGGTGAATGGATGGACAGATACATAAATAGATTGCACCCACACCATCATCTAATCATTTTTATAAGGAGCACACCTTCCAGGAGGAGGTTTTGCACTGAACACACATGCTTTTTTTCTAGTCTTACTACATAATGCTCAAAAGAATTCATTTTACAAATGAGGGCAAAGGGCCATTTGGGATGCTGCTAGCCCATTGAACCCACTTTGAGATGCACATGAACAAATCTGTCCAAAAGCACAAGTCACTGCTCAGTTCCTAGGTCCCAGATCCAGAGAAGGCCCCCAGGGACTCTAAGACAGACAGCTAAGAGGAGTATCTGGCTATTACAGGATTCATCACTAAGAAACAGTGCAAAGAGAGGAAGAAAAATGTGGTTTTATCTTCGTCTATTATATCACTTCTTGTCAGTGGGCTTTGTAAGATGTGAGGCCAGGCTGGTTTGCTGCAGCAGTTAAGCAGAGTTTCCAGGCCTCCCAAGTGGATGCCATGCATCACACCAGGATGAATGCATTAATAAGAGATATATTCTATTCTTTCTACAAAAGAGCTGTCAAATCTGCTAATATCCTTCCTGGTTTCCATGATCAACACTAGTGTTTGTACCACATCTGGCTGACACTTTTCAGCTGTCTTCTGCTCCTTCAGTGAAGGCTCTGGCACAACTTCCACATTTGTTGGGAGTTACGGAGGTGCATTTTATGCATGTAGTTTTTCACCCTCCTTTTGCAGCATTTATCTTATGAGAAGCCTGGTTATTTTCATGATCCCTTCTGAGATTAATGTTCTGGAACCACTGAGAAAAGCTATCCTCTGCTGATAATCTCCCTGATTAATTTAACACAGACATCCTACTGGATGTGGAATCACAGCTTCAAAGCATCACCTGAAAATACAGTTTCATCAGGCCCAGCCACTGCTTTTTTGTCCAGTTGCTGTTTTATTTCCATTCACAGAGGAAATGTATAGTCATAGTCTTAATAACAGAATTCAATAAATGCTTCAGATGGAGAGAATAGTAATAAACCAGAGCAATCCCACAGAATGCCATGGCCTGTATAGAATAACATTATATCATATCGAATAATTATTATATTAAATTATTATTGAATAATGTTGACTAATAATGTCAATATTGAACAATAAATTTAAAACATTATTGAAAATAACTAGCTTTAGATTCAAAATCACCTCTTGGCTGGTGAACAAGGACATTTACAGCAGCATAAAGAAAAAACATAAATGTTTCCTTGATCATACTGATTAGTATCTGATACCTGACACTAGTTCACAAGAACAAAGGTGTCAAAGTCTGGCCAATATGCATATATCTACTTGTGTTCCCTGTGTCACCTGTTATAAGCACCCCTGTGCTCTATGATGAGCTCCATTTCGAATTCCAGATAATATCACAACATATAGAAATAATAAAAAACTAGAAATAATAGGAGAAAATTTAATTGGGCCACCCTCTGTTTTTCTAGACATTAATACTATAAGTAAGAAGACAACATGGTGTTAGCTACTGTTGGGAAAGAAGATTGTTGCTGGCTTTTTATCAGATCCTGTGGTGGTATAAAGAATTAGAAACTTTGAATTGCCAGATAGACATTATGCCTCATGTTTCATTTTACACATCACCTTTCAATGCTGCTTTTACAGGGGAAAAAGAGTTACACACCTGAGATCACAGAAAATGAAAGCTAGGCTTTCTCCTGAGAGAGGCATTACACCAAGGTCACTTGTGGTTATTGCACTCCCCAGGTATCACTTTGCTACCATGATTAATTTGCAGTGACACTCGCTCACCAAATGAAGGTCACCAGCTTGCGAATAATGGGGTAACAGAGTCATCCATTTGGCATTCTGGAAGGGTGCACTTGGCTTGTTGCTGATCCTATACGAAGAATGGTTTTAATCAGGACACATCAGGTAGAAACCAAGTGCTGTGGAAATGGGAACACATTTATTAGGTGAATGAATCTCTTTTTTTGAAAAATCCATATTAAAAAAAAAAAAAATAGTAATAGCTACTTCAGCCAAAGTGTCTTTTAAACAAATGCCCAACAGGACTTACCCATCATATCTGTATTCACAAAAAAACCTTGAACATAATTTTTTGTTTAAAGTATTAATATCTTCTGAGAGATGTACAGAGACAGACTTTTTAAAGATATTTAGCATCTAAAAAACATCATTAAGACCAAACTTAAAAATTTAGCTCCTTCCCTATATGCAGATATAACGACACTGAAAACCTCTTCACCAATAGCTGTTCTCCAGAAATGAAGGCATTTTCCCATGAATGATGGAATTCAGGCTTCAGGACTTACACCAAATCCAAGGTATTGGACCCTGAATAATTGACTTTTACTGAAATGAGAACAGTAACCAAATCTGCAACCACTCTAGTGGTCATGAGAAGAACCTTGAATTGCTCCAGCCAACTCATTTCAGCCAAACCTTGTGAGAGATTGTGCTCATGCACTATCATCTTGGTGCTCATGCTCACCAGGACTATAGACTTACTAATATGTCTTAGCTCTGGAAAGCTGTAATAGAGGGAAGAGATGAGACCCGTGTTCCTTTCCATGAGGAACCTATCACTCCTCTGAGTACCACGAAGAAGAAATAGAATTATATATGAGACAGACAGTAGCTATAAACAGGAAAAAAAAAAAAAAAAAAAAAAAAAGGAAAAGGTAAGGAATAATAAGAAAAATTAACATTGTCATTTTGAACATCTAACTCAAAACTACAAGGTATTTCACTGAAACAAACACAGAATAGAGTCTCAGCTGACCTGATTTTTTCTTCTCCTGCCACATGTATGGGAATGCCTACTTCCCCAGAAAAGAGTCTTTAATTCCTCATGAAATTCAGGTGGGAAGAAAGGCTTACCATATCAGTGTTTGCCTTGGTAAAGTAGCTCCTTGCTGACCAGCAAGGCTTGCAGTGAGAATGCTTACCTGGAGGTAAACAAAGACAACTGATTAACACCACTAGTGAAAATGTGAATAAGCCACTCCTTGGTAAGTGCAAAAACTGCCTGTTTGTAATTGATGTCTGTAGCTTATTTTTGCATCTTCTTCCTTCCAACAAACTGGCAGCTGAGCCATTTTCTCCCTCTCCTTCTGTCTCCTCAAGGTTTTCTCCAAGATTAAGAAGAAAAAAAAAAAAAAACCCACACAAAAATAAAAATCCTATGGGGATTACCTCCTGTGCAAACAGAATCAGATGAGGTGATCTTGTTAGCCAAACAAACCAATTTTCCACCACACTTATCTTTCTGGACCAGATGTGACGGCCTCGACTAGCCCAGCCCGAGTGAGCTTGTGCTGTATTTTGTACTCTATTGCCTACAATTCTGTGCATCTGGAAAAACTCCAGTACTGCCTAGGTGGGGTGCTTCAGTCAGCTGCTGTGGCAGTAAAACAGGGAGAATGCTGCCCTTTAACACACAAGTCTTTAAAAAAACTGGAGAGCTGAGTCCTCTCCTTCTCCCCTCACCTTTATATAAACGACCTGAAAGATTCATTGGTCAGACTTGAAAAGGAAGCAGACACCTTGGAATATTAAGTGGATATTAGGAGGGAAAAAAAAAAAAGGGGGGGTAGTTCAATAAGCTTTGTGGTATTTGGCTATGATGTGCCAAAAGACATCTTTGTTTTGCCTGTTGAGACAAGCAAGAACTGTGGAAAGGCTAAGAGGAACAGAAAGCATTAATATTTTAGAAAACAATGTAAATTACACTAAAATCCTGACATAGCTGAGCAAGGAGCAAACAGCAGAAAACAAACTATTGTTCAGCTTCTCTATACTCAGAGGGCTAAGAAAGCTGATTCTTTTGTTTGTTTGTTTTTTGTTTTCCTTGCTAGGAGGATGCAAAGAACAGACACTGATTTAGGCTGGCACTTCCTTTTGTTTATAATGGGCATACAGTTCTTGTAATGGCCAGGCCTACAACAAGATCATTAACGAGAGCAGAGGCAGCAGCAAAGCTTAAAATTCACAGGGGTGTATCCACTTACAGAACTGCAGCAAAAGCAGCTGTGTTCAACAACTTTGCTCAGCCAGCTACAAATCTTCTGTCAAAAAGTGGTCCCAAGACATGGCTTCCAATTCGGTGTGACTTAACCCTACCCCCCACACATCAAAATGCTTTTGTCAGAACATGTGCCAGGCTGCCTCTCAGAGGCTGTCACTCACAAAGCACCTTGGCCTGCATGCTCCCATATCTGTACCAGTCCTTTAAAGAAAGGAAAACAATTCAAAGGTATTTACATACAGTATAGGCTATTATACCTTCCCCACACCCCTCTTATTTCCCCCACCCGCAAGGAAGCAGATGATCTGGTTCAGTAATGAGGGCAGAATCCAGCCAATGTAAATTCATGCACTTAAATATAGATGCCTGTGTGTGAGAAAATAAGGAGTCACTGGTGCTGCCCAAGCGAGAATACTGTCATTTGAGACTCTCCAGCATGTCAGTGTGACACGGGACACTACCTCACATCTAGACCAGAGGCTGGGCTAGAACTGCTCGTGCATTTTAAAAATCATCAGTGTTAAGGTGCCTGAAGAGAGCCCCGATATCCTCTCAGTATAGTCAGTGAGGCAGTTTTCCACCACCTAAACACACTTATCTACTGCTATGTGAGATAGTCTAATAGTCAAAGACACCTGCATGGAGCTAGCAAATAAGACACTGGACCTACAGGATATTCAAACACTACTGGAGTGGCAGCAGGACACCAAGTAGCATACATCCTGGTGGCTAAAGTGTCATTCATGACTCAATTCAGCTGCCTAAAGAAAGACGCCTAATATAATTTTAGATGCCTCAGATGTCCAAGACCTCCCCCTTAAGCCTGTAGATATGATGCAGAAAGCAACACCTTTCAGGGCTAGTAATGAGAAAGGGAGGAATAACCAAGAGCATTCAAATGGCACCAGATGTCTATGTTTCTGCAACTATATCCCAGCAGATGAAATCTAATGAACTAGTCATTTAGCGAAAGGCATGTGGGACTCCAACAGCTGTCTCCACTCTGCTGACTAATAAACTCCTGACTAGTTTTGACTAGATCTAGTGGTGACTAGATATGGTGAGAGTGGGACTCTGCTCATATGCAGACACTTGCATTTAGACACACAAGTTTTTTTATCTATATAAACCTAAAAATGAATCTTGACTCTTTCTAATTCTTTTGCTCTTATGCCCTAAATGTCAAGAGGCTCTATCACCTAGGAATTTAAGTATCCTAACCTTTAGGCATTCATAAGGGAATGGGTTTCTTTTGACCTATATCCAGTATGGCTCCCTTACACATCTCAGTGAGGTGCATTCTGGACCATTCTTTTGAGAGATTAAGCCTTTCTATGCCAGGAATGCTTTGGGCACCACCAGATCCTGAGGACATACTGCAGGGTATGTGACAGTTTGACTGAATCATGTGCTACAACTGAATGCCCTGAGCCATTTAAAGTTAGATGGTCTCCAGAAGGACATCAGATCCACACTAATCACAGTGCAGAATATGAACCTCGATAAAAAGCACACACCAGAGCACTCTCTAATTGCTTTAAATCTCCAAACTAACTCATATTGTCTCCATATAAAAAGCTCACTAAGAAGTCAGTACATTCTTCTTTTATTATTGATGAGAAGATGAAATCAAATATAAATCAGTCAAAGAAAGCCTATGAACTGTCATTCAAAGCTAGCCACAGCTTCTCATGGATGGCCTGTAATAAGAGCATCTAACCCCTCATAAACAAGGAAAGTGATCCACATGAACGCTCAGCAATTTCAAATCACTTCTATCTGCTAACAGCTATGGCCATTGTCATGGACAAGATACTGGGCAAGATGGACATCATCCCTGAGCCAGTAGGCCAATTCTTATGTTCTTACTTTTTTAATCAACTGCACCTTGAAATTACTGATTTACTTCCAGACTGAGTAATTTATCTACAGCAACCCTTTCGTTTGTAGAGACGTGTGACAGATGGAGGTGATGTTCCTTTGCAGCCCAGAGCATCCCTGCGTGCCAAGGTCTCTGTCCTGCTGCCTCCAGGCAGCTCTGAAAAATTATTTCCAATTTCTATCTTTGGTGATTCATAACACTGCAGTCTGCAGTCCTCTGCACTAAGCGAGGTGGCTCCATTTTCTCACCGTAGTTAAGCCCATACCACAGGAGTCTGGATAGGATCCCTACAGCATTGTTATTTCTCATTATGGTACTAGTGAAACAACGGGACATGCAGTTTGAGGCTGGGTATTTTTGGCAGTCATGCTTTGTTCTTATATGTTCACACTCCCCCAGGATTATTCTCATGTAAGCTTTCAAGGGCCACCAATGACAAATGAGTCTCATCTTGCAAAGCAAGGACCTATTACGATGACACTAAACCCTTCCCTGGTGCAGCAAAAGGTCGTCATTTTGTGAACCTCCAGAAGCAATACAAAACTTATTTTCCTTTAGCCATTACTTCAGCAGAGAAAGTCCTTCCTTCTCCCTTACTTTCAGATTTACTTTTAAGGAATGTAAGTATTTTCCAGACCAATATGGACATAACTCTGGTACCAATTTGAATATTGACAGAGAATTAGGCTGGCACAAGTGAGAGTGAAGTGAAATAGTCTTAAACTGTGGCATCATGAAAGTTTGCCATTAGTAGGCTAGATTGTGCTATCATTACTGGCTGAGCACATCCCTACACAAGGAGGCACACAAACATCGGTAGGGTAGCCTGGTATGCAAACTAATTGCAAAGTAGATCACATCCTGATAAAGAGCATGAAAAAGAGTAGTTCTGACCCAAATTCCTTGCAGTCTTAATATGAGACAAAGGTAAATAAAGACAGATGAGAAAGAGCAGGGAAGTAGTGATACCCTATTTTCTCATGATACCAAGCCAGCACAGAGAAATAACATCAGCTCTTTATCAGGCTAGGAGGTGTAAAACACACAGGTAA
Source organism: Megaceryle maxima (assembly GCA_024605025.1). Taxonomy (NCBI): domain Eukaryota; kingdom Metazoa; phylum Chordata; class Aves; order Coraciiformes; family Cerylidae; genus Megaceryle; species Megaceryle maxima. The sequence continues at coordinate 48,652 of JANHGN010005316.1, read as the reverse complement.
TTTTTAACAGAGATTCAAAGCAGGAAAAAAAGGTAGGTTTGAAGATGCCCATAAGGAGAGTTTCCTGAGGACAAAGAGCAGCAGGGGCCAAAGTGTGTGTATTTAACAAAAGATGATGAAGACTTTTACAGTAGGGTGATTGGAGGCACGGCCTGGTTTTTGTAGGGGAGAGATCCCTTCAAAAGCACATTTGCTGTGTGCGAGCAACCTAAGACTGTATTTCACAAGGTCAGAGAAGGGAATGCTGCAGTAATCAAGAAATAGTAAGCTAGGAGCCTGAATAAAAAATTCAGATGTGTGGATGGAAAGGAAATGCTATACCTTAAGTATGTTATGCACAAATCACATGGGAGGTGCAAGTATAGCCTGCTTGTAAGGAACAAGGACCAAATCAAGGAGAACACTGGAGTTTGGTAAAGTCACAACACCCTTTATGGGCCTGGGTGTCAGATAGGCTGGAGATGTTGTTCATGGTGGTCAAAAAAGCAATGCAAGGAAGGACCAGAGAAGAAAATTAATTAAGTGCATCATTTAAACAAGGAGAGACATCTCAAGATAGCCTTCTAAACTATCTCAGAACACCAAATATGCTATATATAACAATGGAGTTCATATTTTTTGAAGCAGAAAGAAATAAAAACAGAAGAATGCACTGTTAGATACTTAATTTAGTGTGCAACTATTCCTATCAGTAGAGGATCTGAACATGCAGTGACTTACTGCTGGATGGTGAACCTCTTCCATAGTTCTCAGAGCCAGTGCACATGCTGGGGAGTATGTGGAGAGTTGGGATGTACAGAGCTGAAATCCCTTCTGCTCTCCATGCAGCTGAGATACTAAAAAGATCGTTTAGAGTCTGTAAAATTAAAACCCATATTTTTTAAATGCTTTCACTGGAGCTGTTTAAGAACTATATAATCATTATCAGTGTCAAATTGCTTAGTACAGCAGAGTCTTTTATTTCTAAAACTTACTGCATTTTAAACTAATTATTGATCCTGCTATATAGATACTTGCCTGAGATTATGAATGATGGCTTGACCAACCAGATCAACAATCCAGAAGTAGATGTGGACATCACAAGACCAGACACCTTCATTCGACAACAAATCATGGCCTTGCGTGTCATGACTAACAAACTGAAGAATGCATATAATGGAAATGATGTCAACTTCCAGGATACAAGTAAGAAATCATTAATTGACATAAAATAAGTATATTGTGGAACACATTTATAAATCGGTTCCATTGCAATGGCTTTCTTTGGTCTTCGTGCTCTGTTATGCTGACATCATAGTCATAATAAATCATAATAAGCTGCTGACATCATAAAGTCATCATAAGTCTTTCTGTCCCATGAAATTCCAGTTACATATTTGTTTCTTTTGGTTTTCTTGCTTATTTTCATGTCAAATGCATCAAGACACTGAGGGCTTTCTGTAATGCCAGCAGTACACTCCTTTTTCAGAAGAATATTTAATCATTTAATTAAATCACAGTGGCTTTCATTTGGATGCTTCACTGAATGAAAGCTAGTACCACCAACACTTTCCTGTTCCCAAGGTGTTCATCCCCACTGACCTGCCAGGTGGAACAGGAGTGGAGAAAAGGGGCAAATGCTGTAACCTGTGGCCCTCATGTTGTTCCTCTCACTCCTTTGTGTCAGGTGATGAAACCAGTGGCTCAGGCAGCGGAAGTGGCTGTACGGACGACATCTGTCCCACCGAGTTTGATTTTGTCACCACTGAAGCACCACCGGTCGACTCAGACAGGAGGGAGGTGGAGGCCTCAGCCACACAGCCTGGCTGGTCACTGCAGACATTGCTCGTCATGTTCGTCAGTCTCGTACTGCAGAGACAGTGGAGATAATCCTGGATGTGGTCAGAGAAACTGTGTTTTAGCTACAGAAACAGCCAACTTTCTTCTTTTCTTATACTCTTGGACAATGGACCATGTCACAAACACTTGCAGTTTTCTACAAGAAGAGAGCAGTACTGCAACCTGCTTCCCTTTTTTGTTTTCCCAAAGAGTACCAGGTGCCAGACTGAACTGCTTCCTGCTTTTTTTCAGATATCTCTGAAGACGATATCCACTCTTGAGAGAATTCTTTCTCAAATCTTTATTACAGGAGACTTTCTGAGCTTCATTTCCTTTTATGCTGCAAAAGTAAAAAAGGATCTTACAGTGAGTGGTTTTCCCTAATGAGAAAAAAAAGAGGGGGGAAGAAACCAAGGAAATGGTTTTATTTCTGAATCAAGCCTGCCTCAAGGCTGCTGCATTTCAACAGAATATCAACAAAACAAAACAAACAAACAAACAAACAAACAAGACAGGAAAAGAACAAAATAAAATGCAACCGTTCTTCACTGACAGCCAGGTTTCCTTTAGGAACTTCTGTAGGATGATTCGGGTCATCAGAATGATCATTGCTATAGGGAGGAAGTCTGGATTTTTTTTCCAACACAAAAATATGTCTCAATGGTGAATGTCTTGCACTCCATCTGCCAACCACATCAGACTGGTATGAAGATAGACAAACTGAAAAATAAGTTTATCTTTTAGTATGATAGTAACTCCACTAGCTTCAGAATATCATGTTACAGTTGTTTAGGATTTAAATCTTAATGCCCAGTAAAAAAATTGAGTAGTAGCATGATTTCACCTAGCTTTTTTTAGTATTTATCCATGTTATACAATTGGCACAGATTTTCCACTTAGCTCACCATCAGCTGTGGTGGTAATGCTAAACAACACTCCTGACAAACCTCCCCTTAGGGGTTCAGGCTGAAAATAATCTCTTGTGATGTAATCTCTTTCCTTTTGTCACTGTTCTGACATTGATTAGGACTTTCTGCTACTATGTTCATTATCCTACCAAGACAGCAATTCTCTAATGGACTAACAGCAACTGGATCAATAGTGTATTTCACACTTAACTACGTCTTTCATATCAGTTAATTTCAGCGTCACAAGTATTTCTTCTACAAAATTTCAGAACAAACAAATATGTAGTACTGACATGGAGATTTCTTTCACTTTTTTAGTCTTAGTATGATCATCTATTTTTATATATATAAATATATATAAATCACAGATTTTAACTTCTTAATTACAAGCTCAGGGTTGACACTTCTTTGTAAGAAA
>JANHGN010005316.1:18824-45408 GCA_024605025.1 Megaceryle maxima | reverse complement strand
AAGGTCAGGGTGGACACTTCTTTGTAAGAAAAAAAATATTTGGGCAACCAGCTCTTCTTTTTTTTGTGCTGCTCTGAAAAGTAACCCTTTAATGACTGGTGAGCACGAAAATCAAAGAAGAGAATTTTTTACATATCCAGTTGTCCATTTCTTAACAGGTTTGCAGGGTGGGGGAGAAAACCTCTCTCATATGTGTGTATTTGTTGGGGGCATGTGAGTTTATGTGATAGGCCTAGAGAAGGAATTGGATGTTATTTGTGATGGCAATTGTACTCTCAGATTCTTCAAGGATACATTGCTTTAATAATCATTGCCTAAATGACCATGGTCCTGGACAGAGTTTCCCTAATTTGCATCTGATCCTAAGTCCCAGGATGAAAGCTGTTTAAATCCTGGACAAATGAGTATCAACAATTAGACATCAAAACCTTCCCTATTCCATCAGCCACAGACAAAGGCATTCTGGGACAATTTTGCATGGTGTTGAAATGACTCACCAGATATTTATTTCCTGATTCTTACGGTGATTCTGGAAATGGTATAGACAAATTGTGGTAACACTATAAAGCCAGCCAGCCTCTTTACAATTTAACAGCAGAGCAGGTAGATCATATCCATTGCAATCTCTTTTTATTGTCAAATTAAAATTAGCTATCGATTTAGGCATGAAATTAAAGTAGAGAACACACAGCACATTAGGATAAAGTATACTTAAGCACTTTTACCAAAAAGTATTTACAAACTGTCTATATAGTATGTCTAATAACAAAAAGCATCGGTTTTGAGCCACCTGTTTGCTATTCTTTCTTTTTTTTTTTTTTTTTTTTTTTTTTTTTTTTTGCTTGTTTACTTCAAAGCATAATGATCTATTCTTCTGGGCCCAGCCTAGTGTGCAGGAGTCACTGGCTACATGTTCAGATCCCACATGTGGCCATAGCAGTGCTTTCTGCATCTCTGATGGTTCACTCTAGAGCAGACCTTGTGATTCGGCATTTAATGTCTTCAGGAAGTTAAACAGCAGAGTTTAAGCCAATTCTCACCATTTTTTTCATTGGCCCTGGTTCAGCAGGTAAAAAGCAGAGGATCTTTCCTCTTTTTTTCCCAAACTTCACATGCAGCTATCTACAAGGAGAGCCCGTGAAAACTCTCCCCTGATCCATCTCTTTCTACCCATATATACAACCTTTCTCCACTTCTTCTCAGTAACTTTGTTTCAGGACAGGTTGAGTGTCATTTTGATTTATCTCATATGTTTAATCAGTGGTAACCGATACTATTTCCATCTGATTATTCTGAGTCTGGAAGCTTGTTGACAGGTAATGAAGTCCAAGCCCTCTAAGGCAAGTCCTCTGTTGCACCTGCTCCACACTGCTGACTGAGGAGCTGATGGATTCCTATGGTCTTTATGTTAGCCCCAGCCCACATTTAGGTGATCTGATGACTTTTCAGCTGCTGCAGCCAAACTGGGTGTCCAGGGTACTCTCAACTATTTGTAGACCTCCATGGACTCATGGGCAAGGAAGAAGAGGGATCCCTAAGAACTAGGGGATTTGCTGAATGCTGTTCTTATTTGGGAAGCCTGTGGAGGGGTCCTTCTCTACTTGAACTGTATCTTACAAACTGCTGGTGAAACAACAAACCAGACTAATCTTTGCCCAAATGTATTGGTTTCATGGGAATTATTCCAGAGATTTATGTCTTCCATATTTTTTCTCCTCTTATTTTCCTGCTATGCATGGTGATGTTTTCAGGAGATGGAGATGCCTTTGCGCAAGATATTAGGCATACGTTTCTTTAATAGTCCCTAAAGGTTGAATACTCTTCATACATTGCCTTTTTCCAAGATTAAGAGAGCTATTACATCTACAAAGCAAATGAAATTGGGAATTAGGGACAAAAAAGAAAGAGCTTTTGTGTTCACAAATGTGTGAATCTACATAATTTTCAGTGTTTGTATTTGTGCATCCTTTACATCCAGTAACTCTTATTCTAAGGTAATTTTTTACCTTAGAATTTAAATATTTCTCTTCTGTTAGTGGCTGGTGAGGTAAGAAATTATAAAGATGACACTTAGGTGTTCAAGAAAGGGGACATATGTCCCAAAGAAAAATTCTTTTGCTTGTGTAAACCCTTTAGGCTGTGCAATCCAGAAGCTCTTGACATTTTATGTTCTTTTAAAGTGGAGGCTTAATTAATTAGGTGCAATTAATAATATAACTAGCGCTGTAGACCCTTGTCTGGTTTTATGCTTTAATATTCATTAAATTGCTTTTTCCCAAATTTTTAGTGTTCAGCCTACTGCAGATTTTTCTCCTGATTACCCAGTACACACTACTGTAACTGTAGTGCAGACTACCTGAACTCTGGCTAGACTTAGGCATTTCAAAACAGAGGGTAGATACTTCCTGCTAAAGATGAGCAGAGGAACCTGTGCCTCAGAGTTCTGGTAAGAGCTGATCTATCCGAATTCCCTAAGAGGTATCACAAAGCTCTGTCCCTGGAAAGCTCACAAAATCTGAGTCTCAGCCATACAGATCATCCCAATTCTGTGGGAATTTTAGGAATGACAATTCCCACAGCTGTGTGAACTAGAGTTGCTTCCATGCAAAATGGCTGTGAGCTAGAGCTGTTCTTGGGAGGTGGACTATGCGTACAGCATCTCAGCAAGCAGCAGTTGCCTTCAGTTTACTAACCAACTCTGAATCATTATCAGATGTAACTATACTTACTGACCAAGGCTTTTATTACTTCAACGTGAAAAATAAATTACAGCACTGATGCAAGTTGTGGTTTTTGTTTTTAATTTAGTTCCAAAGATAATCCATTAAAACTGAATACAGAAAAACTTAGAATGATTCTGCTGGGAAAATCAGGTTTCTACAGATTTCATTATGGAAACAAATGTCTGGACAGGCTTCAAATATTAAGAAGAAATCCACATTCCAAAGACCACAAAGCTATATTTACTATATTAACCCACAAATTTTCAAACCTGATAGATGAGAATGAATAGACTTAACAGTAGAATATTACATAGAATTGCAAAAAACAGAATATCAAATGGAAATTCAGCAAAGGCTGTCTTAGCTGTGGGGCTGATACGTTGTCAAAACATAATAGACACAGCAATGCCTACTTCCAGGAAAATTAGAGCAGGTGATGCACTGAACATTACAGCTACTCACATGGACTGTGAGGATCATATTAGCATGTGTAATTATGACCTTTTTTGATAAAACTATTATAAAAACCAGAGTACTGTGTTAATACGGTACATGAAAGATAAGCAATACGATAGTAACCATTTTCTCATCTGTTAAACAGCATAGGAGACCTAATGGAGAACCAAGAACTATGGAACTTACAGCATCAGGCAGAAGAGGTAGTCTCAAATTAATTCAATCAGAACATTTTCCAACAGTCTATCCTATTCAAATCTGCTGATCAATATAACTGATCACTTGAGGGTAATTTGCCGATGTAACATCAAGCGCTCACTTATGGTGCTTACTATTTTTTCTACTAAACTGACTACATAGTTTGCAAGTCTGATTGTGGATCATATGTGATTGTATAACAAATTTGTACATTGCATCTGTGTGGAATCCTGTCCCTGTCACAAATCAAATTAGAGCTTTGTCATCACAAGGATTTTGACTATAATCAGGAAGAAAAATGTCAGTCCTTTTTTTTTGGAGGCTGTTCATATTTGATTTCTTTCTGACTCACAATAAAACAGCAACAGCAGTCCATAAAAGAGGTGACATTAACATCCTCATCTGTAAGTTTCCAAACTTTAGTCCAAAGTAGTCACAGTCTTTCTGTCCAGCTTCCCCATAGCCAATGTCTCTGGACTGCACAGAAGGTGAAGAAAGTAGGTCTGTCCATAACTTTAAGTCTACACAGTTAAATCAAATAATTTCAAGAAAATGGATCAGTATTTCCATCAGCTTTCATTTCACCTTTATTTCTAACTATGTAGTGTTGATACTCAACAGTGTAAAATGCATGAAAGACTTTCATCTCATGGTGTGCTGGAAAAAAAAAATAATTCTTCCCTTTCCTCCTTTATTCTGGCACCAGAAAATCTGAGAGGCTTAATACTTTAAGCATTAGGGAGCATCCAGTGGTATAGTTTGTTTATTAAATTCAGAACAGCTGCATTACCAAAATAAGTTATCTTTTTCCTTGAGAAGGAATAGAGAAAGGTAGTATTCATTCATCATGAGCAAAAAAGAGGTACAGAATTGCAACTATTTATCTTAGATATACTTGGTGTACCAGCTGTCAGTATCTCTGACAAACTTTTAAAGCCAGATTTCCAGGGAAAACAAAGCTACTTTGTCTAAAATAGAAATCAGTATGATTTTCTTCCTTGGAAAAAAATACAAAATGTATGATTTTCAGCTCCTAGTGTTGGGAAAATTGGAAAGAAATTACCTACTTCAGAGTAAGAGGCTAGATATTTAGACAGTTCTGCTGCTCTCAACTCCTGGAGCTGCTTTTATACCTCTCCAGCTCTGCTGAGCTCCTATACAGATCTCCCAAAACCAGGAGCCTCCTGGGTGTGGAAGTTGTCCCTGCCAAGAGTGGAGTTTGTTCTTCCAGGCTGGTTAGAGAGACAACTGAGAAATGAGTGATGGGAGCAATGACTTCACATTGAGACCCAGCAGATAGATGACCGTGGGGGATTAACAATAAAATCTCATTAGGGGCCACTTGTGCTCCTCACAGCTGTCTATCTCTTCCTTTCAACATACTGTCTGTGAATTTTCTATGTAATCTAATTATAATCATCCACTCATGGACATCACAAAGGCTCAAATATTGCTTCACAAGTCAGTGGTGTTTCTGTAGTCTGCTGCAAGGTTTACACTGGCTAATTCTGTACCTTTCAGTGTGTGAGGAAGAGCTTACTACCTAAAACAGATTTCTGTGTGTCAGTAGTCTTTTTTTCCTAAAGTTATACATTATTTAGGCATGAAAGTCCTTCACATTGCTCACAAATATGATTTGATACCACTATGCATCTAATGACTTTTCTTCTCAATCCTGAAGACATAATTCACAGGGGCTTTGCAGAAAGCCCAAACTCCAGTCATTCAGCCAGTATTTCATAGAGGTTTCCCACATTCTACTAAATATCCCAGACACCAGGTGGGCTAGGTTCTTTCTCCTCACTCCTCACATTAAAGTATCTTCATGGGCCTGAAAAATCTTTCAAAATAAATGGTTCATCAAAGCTAGTGCATTCCAGAAAAAAAAAAAAAAAAAAAAAAAAAAAAGAAACAAAAAAATCCTTTTTTGGCAAATCCATGTTTTCCAATGATAAACATTGTCTGACTCTCCTCCTCCTGTGTGCTGCACATCCCATCTGTCTTTCAGTCACCAGTGTCCCTATGACCATTTTCTTCTCCAGGCTGAATTGTCTTTTCAGTTGTTTTTAGCTCACTGGATTTTCTATCTTCCTTCCCCAGATTTCTGTGCCTTTGGTAGCACTCAATGCTTCTCTTTTCAGACAGAAGATGTAGCAATGAAGATATTTGGTCTACTTGGGTTTGTGGGTTTTTTTCAGGCTTTAACAGACCCCCATGTTTAGCTTTTTTTCCTCTGTTCCACACATGCTCTGCTGGGTGTATCTTCTTGATCATCTGACATAAATCCCAATGACTCTTTTTTCAATCTAGTGTATAATTAGAGCTCGTAGACTACATTTTGGCTTATTCTTCCTTGTAACTATAGCATACAGTTTCTGTTTTGTTATTTTTGCCATATGCTGAGGAGCCAGGAAGACCAATGGCAAAGAACTTGAGGATTTTCTATAGCAAGATTAACTGAAAAGGTAACATCAGGAAACAATTCATATAGGTTCTGTAATTGATTGTTTGGAGGTTTGGTGTTGTATTCTTGTTTTCCTTTTATTTTAGTTTAAGATTCTGGGCTTCATTTTATTTACTTTCACAATTCAGCTTTGTGCTTTTAGTTGAGTTTGAAGCTGCAAGAATATTTTGTAAATAATTCGTGAATATGTGTGTGTAGTTGAGGGAAGAAAAAGGAGCACTTGCATTTCCAAAATATCCTGAAGCTTCTTTTTAACTTTTACCTAATCTGAGCAAAATTTTCAAATTTAGAATCTGCATTCAGATGTTCAGGTATGTCAAACTACATAAATTGATGGACATTTATAGACTGACTCCTCCCAGGTTACTTTGTTTTGCTGGTGAGCAGTATCATTGAATTTCCACTAGCAGTTTTGTTCCATTTATCAAATTCAAAGAAAGGGTGTTGTGTAAGTAGGTCAGATGTCTTGATTTGGGTGTCAATTGACATTTACATCTGCTTGTTAAACTTTTATGACTTCAGGCATATGAACATTGCTTGAAAGCATGCAAATTGTTAGCTCCGTTTTTGATGCTGTATTTCTAGATTAATATTTAACATACTTAAATGTGAATTGATAGGTATGATATTTGAACTCAAGTCAAGTTTAGAATAAAATTGGGTTTAGACAGAAATAGGGTTGGGTTGAAAAAAATCTCATTAAACATTAAACCTGCTTTTCTACTAATCCACTTTTAGCAATTCAGCCTAATCTAACACAGGAAGAAAAAAAACAAAACGAAACAAAACAAAACACACACAAAAAAACCCAAACAAACAAACAAACAAACAAAAAAAACAAAAACAAAAAACCCACACCTACATATCCTGTTTATAGATGTTACCCGAAACTAAATGGTATAGTTTCAGTTTTGGGAGAGTTCCTGACAAAATGAAAGCTAAAGCAAAATCCCAAGTTCTCCCATCTCCATGCATTACTTACAAAGATATAGTATTTAGCAGCATATGGCATTGTGTCTATATATATAGCAGTGTAGCAAGGCAGAGTTTGAGCTTTTAAGGCAGAGATTCTTTATGACTTTGTAACTTCAGAGAAGTAATGTACCATGGACAGAAATAGATAAATATATACAATTGTTTTAATACATTTGTGAGATAGGTTTCACAGAGCCAAATATTTTTCTGCAAAATGCCTTAAATCACTTTCTGTAGGGCTAATGCAATTGAATTTGTTTCTGTATATAGCCTTTTATAATTACTTCGGATGCAACACTAGACTTTTCTTTCCACTACAATCATATACAGCCTTACGATTACTAACTACAATAGACAGACTATGAAAGCTCTGCTTCATTAGCTGTAAATGCACTTTCAGTCCACTTGTAGGCTTAGAGTTTGGAAGCAAAAAGAGGTGACATTGCCAAGAGCATCAAGACCTTCCTGATGGGTAATCCCTGCATTCTCTCAGGATTGACATCTTTTCCCACCAACTCCTTTTCCTCTCACTCCATCTGTCTTCATGAAAAGTGGCTGTGTCTTAGGGCCTTGGGTCATCCCACCTAGTACTAAGCACTTCAGGGAGCATGTTGCTCAGCAGGGTTGTCTTTCTAGATCACTACAGTTAGTCAAAAGAGATGGATGTCTCCAGATCTGGGAAGAGTGGCTTATCTGTATTCCTTGCACAGGCAACCTGGCATGGCAAGGCCTGTCATATAGGCACCTCACTTAAGCAACTGGAAGTAGATGTCACTGATGAGATGGGGAATACAGGCTCCACCCAGACTCTCTCCTGTCCTTCTCCTTGTTGACACAATGGTGCTTCTTTATGCCAGTGTTGGACTGAGAAGCCTGGAGAGGTATCCCATCTGGGAAAGTCATAGTATAATGAGTTTGTTTGGGGGCCAAACTAACCCTGATGTAACTAGGCATACAACCAATGTGCATTCATTTTTCTGAATGCTGCCCAATGCTGTTATTTTTATGTTCTTCCTTATAAGACATTTGAAACTGTTAACAGTGCTACCTATGAACACGCAAGGCAACTGCCCTCAATGTGCATATGCACAAGGGATGGAGTTCAAACAGGTCTCTTCTGAAATCCCAGATGTCTTTCCAAGGCTGGTGAAAACAATGCACAGGTCACAAGGCAGTTCAGAGAATTAGTGAGGATAAGAGCAGAAAGCAGATTAATACAGTGCCTCAAGAGTGAGAACTGCAATAAAGATACCCCTCGGGTTTAATCATTAATGCACTTAACTGTTTGCCAGTCTCAGCCCTTACTGCATCAATGAAAGAAAAAAACACATCTTCAAAGAGGTCAGTAGAGGAAGCAAGGTTAATATACACAGGTAATACTGACAAACAGCTAACACACCTCTTGCAAATTTGCCCATTGTTAAGACAAAAAATATCTTAAAAGCTGAAAATAATTAAGTGGCAATGGAAATAATTGAAATTATTAAATACTGATGATCAAATTCCTCTGTATTCCTCACCATCTCTTGGGTCTCCATAATGAGGAAATCCTTTTTCTTTCCCAACCTACTTTTTTGGGGTTGGTACCTGAAATGTGGCAGAAACCAAAAGCTCTAGCTGTAAAGCACACATTCAGTGTCCAAATTTCTAGGTCTCCTGCTCTTCCACTTTTGTTTTCCTTTTTGAATTCCTGAGAATGGAAGACTCACTTATTATATGTGAGCGTGCATCTTTCTCCATGTACACACATTTATTTACACATATACACACACATATATATGTATAAATACAGCCACATGCTGGTAAATGTCAAGTGCATATGTTATAAAAGAATATTAGAAGGACTCCAATTACAACAATACTTGACACAGACCTAACCAGGAGAGTCCCAGGCAGGAACCTGTGCTTTAGAGATTATTAAGCTTGTGTCTCTGTAAGTGTGGTTGCAATTTTCTGAAATAACTGTGCAAAAGTGTGAGTCTGAAGAAATTATTTGAGAACATCTGCGGTACTAGTAAGGAAAAAAAAAAAGAAAAAAAAGACAGCAGGTAAAAACAGCAACCTAGTGTCTCGTTCACAGTGTTTTGCGTCTTTACTGTTATGGATTTTTTTATTTCTTGGTTTTTATTTGAACAGAAAAAAAACTTGTAAAAGCTCACTGAGCTTTTCAGAACCCCTACCTTCTTCCTTTTAGGCTATAATATGGTTAGGGTTAAATGATGACTTTTCCATATTTATGAAAATATGTTCTTCAAAAGTGGATTGGATAAAACAGTGATCATCAAAAATGTCATCCTAATAGTTGGGGGGGTTTTAAATTAAATTCATAACCCATGGAAAGTGGCTCTTACTTCCAATGGTATCATCTGATTCCTCTTAACTGAATTAGAGATTTATAATTCTCACTGTCCATCACCCAAGGATGACATGAGACAACAATACCCAGTGGATTACCCCCACAGCCCCTGGATTTCTTTTATCACATCTTTCCTTTCCACACACTTTACTCCAGAACATTTTGATTAGTAGAAATGCATTCAGATTTCCCTGTAGATAAAAAGAAGGGAAGTACTGACATTTTCAAGACAATCTCAGCCGGTGCTGTTCGGCCCATTGCTTTTCCATTTCACCTTGAATCTTCTCTAAGTCCAGTGCACAACAGTTAATGTGGTTTTCACAAAGCAGTGATCAGGAATGTAAATACCATTTCTTCCCTCAAGACTCATAATGAATTCTGTGTTTCTTAAGCTTGTTTCTTTCACAATTTGTCATGTCAAGGATGTAACAGATGATATTTGGAAATAACAGAACAGTTAAACCATAAACTGCTGTGTTCCCATCCATTAGTAAGAAAAGTTTGACTGCAGGGGTATTTTATTGGAAGGGTTGTATTAACAGTCATTTACATGCATATATATATATATTCGTAGTGCTGCGCCTTCTTCTTTCATGTACCTTAAAATTACTACCAGATAATGAATGTCCTCCTAATAAACTCATTTTTTGTAATGCATCTTCCTGGAATATAGGCATTAGAAAACCTTGCTGTTCAGCTAAGGCAATTTTGCCTGGTGCAATATTACGTTACTAGACAAAGGCATTTGAAAAGGCCATATATTTTATTTTCTAAATCAATACTTTCTTTTGCTGCCTACTGAAAAATCCTTTTTTAGTGCTTACAACACATTTGAGAGTTAGGATAGGATTGTAATATTCAGTAACAGACTGAGACAATAACTAGCATTCTTAAAGATTAATTTTATTTGCCCTGCCTTTCGCCTGCAAACATTATCCACATAATGCTTTTCAGACAGATTGTATCTTATTAGTTTCCCTGCTTCATAGTATACATATATTAATGAATACGTATTTTCATTGATGACAGCGTAAGGCAAGTTATTTCTCTCATAGTGTTATTATACTGTTTATTCATGTGCATATTTTAAATTTCAGTGGCTTGTTGGAAAGTTTAATTGATCATCACTGATTACTAGTCACAGTTTTACTTTTGTTAAGATGCCATTACATAAGATTCTGATTATTATATGAAAGTTTAATTCTGATTACTACATCTTCTCAAACTCACAGCAAATTCTTTCTCAGTGAATCTCCACAAAAACAGTGTTAAAAATGTTAGAAACATAATTTTTTCCAGTTGTCTTTATAATAAGAAATAAATAAACTTTTCTCAGTTAAACAAGAAGGTATATTGACTTTTACGTTAATCTTGCCATAATTGGACTGGTAAAGCATTAGAATATGCAATCCACAATTAAATAACTCTCCGTGCAGAGAAAACACTATCTCAGCTAAAAAAGATCATGTTAGAAACCCTTATAGACATGCACAGTGCCATAGTAGGTGGTTTGCACACCGCCTGTTAATCCCAGTATTAAAGAGACGTGATCAGCAGTAGTCATTTTTGGTGAGGTAATTATTCCCAAGGTGTATGGATAAGGACTCTCCAATGTAACTTCTTTCAATTCAAAGTTTAAAAGTGTTAACGTCAATCTGAACAATGTAATTTACGCTGTGTGAGGACTATGCAATGGAGGATCAGACACACGTTCCCCAGCCTCTCTGGTCCTCCTTCCACTGAAGCTAGTAAGAGTTTGCCATCGGCTCCAGTACCAGAAGCAAATCTAACAAGTTTGATACTAACATTTAAATCTGCACTTGTACCCTCGGTGTCTATCTCTCAAACAACACTGATGACACTTACTTTATTAGTTCATAATTACAACAGTAAAAAAGCGTGGGGTGATATTTTACACTGTTGCTTAATATTCAGTACTGTATGTATATATATATACTTGACACCTCAGTGAAGATTTTGACATGCCTTATTCATTCTAGTTATTTTTATGGTATTGGTTTTGTTAGATTGCTTTACCATATAAAGAATAAAACTATAACTGCTCTGACTTAAAAACATCCAATTCATTTTTATCCAAGATATGTTAAACAAATCTAACTCATGTTCATCAGTTCTTCTCATTCTCATCACCTTTCACTCACACCATGAAGGCAATGTATATTGGTGGTTTGAAAACAGGGATTTGATATTCTCTGATGGACTACAATAAACATCTGAAGTAAGTACCTGCCTCGTGTCTTGTGGTTTCTTGGCTGCAAAATGAAAAGTGCTCCCTGCAGGCCAGCAATGTTAATCCTATGATTGTCAGCTGCTGGAGAATCATGAGGTAAAATGAAACTTTAAAATAATTTATGAGGAGTTCATTTTACACCATTCTTTTTTCAGCTATGTTTACGTGCCAGGCATATTCCCCTAAAATCTGTCAGAGAAGCAAAGAACATTGTGGAAGTGTCAAAAGTCATGACATCTAAAGATGAAATTTCAGGCAGGAGTTATTTATTTATTCTCTTGCAAAAGGTGAGATCTTTCCATGTCTACAGTCAATTGTTATTTTGACTGACTTAGTAGTTCTAAGTCAATCAGATTGGGAGCTAATTTAATGGTAACATTTTATTGAAACTGTTGAACATCTCTTTTTTTTACATAAGACTGCCCATGATACAGGAGTCTCAAAATGTAGACCAATGTTTAAGAAATGTGGTATCTGGAAAATTAGAGGGGTCTGTTTCTCCATTTTAGTTTGACTTATTCTAATGCCTACAGCAGAGTCTAAGTCAAGTTTCATTTGAAGCAGCTTAGGCTAGCCAAAGCATCTTCCCAGAGCCAGCAGACACAACACAGGACCTGCATAGGCCCTGCACCCTTCCTGCTGGACAACCAGGTGGGATGGTCTCAAGAACATCCCATAAAACTAAAGGCTTCAGTTTGGGCAAGAGAATCAATGTTCCTAGATTTGGGTGAGCTAAATCCCACCCTAACCTGGTACAAATCTAGATTTGGGCCAACTGAATCTCACCCTGAGGAGAGGTTTTCTTGTCTAAATAGAGGCACTGTTGTCATTCTGGGTACTGCAGGGCTTGGTTCAGCTGTCCAGTGGATCTGTTGTATATTCTTTGTCTACAACTCCTAGTCCCACTTATTACATCTTGGATTTTCCAGAACATCTCAAATGACACTGCGTACTTCTGTGGGGCTCAATGAGTCACAGCTTGTATTGCATCCAAGTTTGTAGCTGGCAAATATGCAGAGCAGCAGGAAACCCATCTCTTTCTGAGGTAGGGACTGGAGCCAATGCATAGCATCACTGAGCATCTCCAATGTCACTATATTACCTAGTTCTGGGTACCCACCCTAGGTGTCCAAGACAGATGAAACCTGCTACCTTCTAGGGGCATCTGTCACGGAACTGAGCTCATTTTGAAAGAGTATTCGTGAACAAATTGTTTGAGAAGGGTTGGGAATGTACTGACTTGTTTAGAGCAGAATGCTGTGTTCTCCATTCCAGACCAAAACACTGAGTTTTCAAAGGAAAATATAATATTTTGTAGTTTTCATCCTCTGAAGAAAGATTTCAGGTTCTAATAATTTTGCATTATTCTTTATTTTCTTAATATGAGGTAAACCTTGCTGTGCATGTCTCATGCTTTACAAGGAGGAAAAAACAACTGCTTATCATAGAAGAGCTTCATGGAAGCATGTTTAAAATTCTACTGTTTTCCTGAAGAGACTACCTGCAATGGTGCATAGTCTTCTGTGAATCATGGAAAATCTGACAATTAATATCTCCCTTTAATTATTATTCTCTTCTCAGGCACCTACCATAAGGTTCTATTAATTAATGGTGCCTTGCTTTAAGCCCTGCTGGAACAATGAAAATGTGAATTGCTAGAGATTTGATTCAGTTAAGTGTCAAAAATCTATCTGCCTATTCAAACACCAGTGAATCCCTTTAGTCTAGAAATGCTATGATGACCCTTTTCTCTGCCAGATTTCAGGTATTTGTTTCATCACTGTATGAAACATTACAAGTCTGTTATGATCTTTTGTCTCATCAGAATGCAAATAAAATTCAAGTAGAATGAAATGTGAGAAAGTATGGAAAAAAATGTGAAAATATAACTAGCTAACCGTTTGAAAACAACAGATGTTTTTATTTGAATGGCAAGTAAAGGTTCTGGTCTGTTCTTTTACATTTTGGAGATGATATTTGAAAACCATCATTAGAATTGAAATTATATTGATATACTAAATTTTGAAGCTTTGCTAAATTTATTAGCACACTCTTGTTTTAATACACTATTTAATGTAATATATTTACATCTGTGAAATGTATATCCCTTCACTTGAATGTTTGGGTGGTATAGATAACAAACATTCATAAATCAAATCGACTGTTGTCACTAATCCAAGAAAAACTGTGGCCTAAGTGTTTTCTGATGCATTGCTAAGCTCAGACATACCAAAGAGCCATCAAAAATAGATGCCAAGCTAATAGAAACAATGTGCAGGTGTCAAGTATTTGCACGATGATGTAAACGCAAGACAAAAACTCCCCTGGAATTTGGATCTGCATGAGGAATGATATAAGCAGAGGGATGATGGCCTGTTCTTGTGCAGCATCATGTGATGGATGGTGTTCACTTTCTAAGATCAGCTTCACCTGACCAAGCCTGTCCCACAGGAGGGAGTGCAGGGCTGGGCAGCGCACACATCTGGGAGGTCTGGGGACAATGGGGCACTCACTGAGAAAGCATTAAAAACATGAGGGGCTTGGAGAAGAGACTAGCCTACTGCAATAAGCCAGTTTTGATTTTTTACTAAAAAAAATGAGGAGATGGTGACTAGAGAGAGAGAGAGAGGAGAGGAAATGGAAGAAATCCAGGACTCACAGAATAATAAAATTAAGAAGAAAAAGTTGAGCTGAGTATCAGTAAAAATATCCTTAAAGTAAAACAGATAAAGATGCCAAGTATGATTCCTGATATTCTTTTTTGGACAAAGTCACTCTTTCTTGTGGTTTTTTTGGTTGGTTGGTTGGTTGGGGGGTTTTTTGGGTTTGTTTGGTTGGTTGGTTTGGTTTGTTTGGGGTTTTTTTGTTTTGTTTTGTTTGATTTTTTCCTGGCTAATGACTTTCTTCAATTACATATTTATTCAGTTTTGGCATAGACATTAATATAAAATGATCAATAAAATTAATATAAATACAGAAATTCCTCAAAAATGCTTAATTAGATGTAAAAAAACCAGGTTTTTGACTGTAATCTTCACTAAAAACAGTTGAGAACATACAATACAAATTATTATAAAATGGCACAATTCTATTCTACACATTTTATAATGCTTTTAAAAAATACTGCTAGGTTTGAGACACATTCCACCTTCTTCCAGTGTTACAAATATTAATAGACAAGTTAGAGGAGGGTGAAATAGATATATTAGTAAAGCAAGGCAGAAAAAGCCAAAAGGATAAGGCAAGCAATGTGCAAGAGAGGAGGGAGATGGGAGAAATCTTCAGAGAAACAGGCAGAGGTGAAATCTCTGGGCATCTCCCAGCAGAAAACATACAGGTGGGATAATCCTGCACTGCAATGCAAACACACTAGAAATTCAGATAGCCCTGTATTTGTTTGGTTTTGTTTTCTCCCATTCCCAACTGTTGTGAAGCTTGGAAAACGTTGTTTCCCAGTTTGGTAATTTTCACTGTATGTGTAGTTACAGTATCTAGAAATGTTGAAATATTTGGGGGACCATGTCACAGCCACAACTGAAAATTAAGAAATTTCTATTCTACAGCAAGCTGCTCAGCTACACGCTTCATGCAAGGTGGAAGAAAAGAAGTCTGACATTCCTTAGCTGTAAAATGAATCTACTAGAACTTGTCAGGCAAAGGCAATATTCCAAGTAGTCATTTTGTTGTTCAATAAATTCCCATTTCCATTCACTTCGCTCTGTAAAACCTGATCTTACCTTGCTTCCAAATGAAATAAATCATGGAATATTGGAGAAAAGTAGAGGTAGCAATTTTGTGCAGTGCTACTAGAGATGTTGCTTTCCAGACGAAAACCATACTGATACTGAATGACTGACAGCAGCTAAAGCAAAAATGAGCATGAGACAGGCTGTTGTGATGAGCTGACACAAATTCATGTCTCTGAATAACACAATTAAGTATACATCAGAAAAACAGGACTAGAAATCCCCAGATTAAGCTAAAAAATTTAGATATGGGCAAGACTGAAATGAAAAGTACTGGTTTTTTCCTCCCTTTTCAGTTTTAAGTAGGAATATACCTTTTATCTTTCTGTTCATCTGTCCTAGCACAGCCACTGGGGTATGCTTCTTTCTTACTAGCAGATAGACATAGTATAAATGAACTCTGAGCACTGTCATCTCTCTCTCCCATACATCATGTCCCTGATTAAATATTTTTAGCTGGGAGGCTGCACTTAATTCTACATGAAAAACAAATGCTTTTATTGTTTTTGCAAAATCCTGAGACTTATCCTAAGATTACACATGGAAAATGTTGGAGGGAAAAGAAAAGGATGTATGAAAGAGTGTACTTGGCCCGAACAAAAGGATGCTTTGTCCTTCTGTTGAAAATCCAGCTTTTTCTTTTCTCAGGAAGAATTGTGCTTTGCCTTCACAAGTGGCATTTCTCAAAGCTCCAAGCTGAATTCTAAATCCATAGGGTTTGGCACACCGAATGGATGTACACATCTGCAGAAGCAGCAATCTTTCTACATCTCATCAAAGCTCCCATTTCTAGGCTCAGGGAGGAGATGCAGCCTCCTTGGGATGTGAAATGAATCTGAACAGTCTTATTGCTGCTCTAAATATAGCCATTTGTTCGCATCTCTGCTGGACAGCTATGCCAAGGGAAGAGGCAAGAGCATAGCACACCAAGCAAGAGTGCACCTGCTAACCACAAATCCATTTGTTGACATAGGTCCTAAGGACTTGTGGTGGTTTGACCTTGGCTGGATGCCAGGTGCCCACCAATCTGCTCTGTCACTCCCCCCCTGCTCCTCTGAGCTGGACCAGGGGGAAGAAAATAAGATGAAACTCATGGGCTAAGACAGAAACAGATTAATGAAAAAGCAAAGCAAGGCCGCGTGCGGCAGCAAAAGGAAACAAAGATTTATTCTCTACTTCCCATCAGCAGGTGATGTCTGGCCCTTTTGAGGAAGTAGGGCTCCAAATGCGTAGTGCTTGTTCTGAAGGACAAGCTGATCCACCCCCCTCCTCCTTTTCCTAGCTTTTATAGTTCAGCTGACCTCATATGGTCTGGAATATCTCTTTGGTCAGTTTGGGTCAGCTGTCCCCGTCGTGTCCCCTCCCAAGATCTTGCCCACCCCATCCCACTGCAGGGGCAATGTTGGAAAACCAGCCTTGGTGCTGTGCGAGCCCTGCCCAGCAGCAGCCACAACACGGGTGTGTTACCAGCACCTTTCCAGCTCTCAGTGCAAAGCACAGCCCTGGGAGGGCTGCTATGGGGAGAATTAACTCCAGCTCAGTCAGACCCAATACAGGACTGTAGGTAAACTCGATGTGCACCAGCAAGGGCTAAGCACAGCAGCTCTCCTCGCGACACTCTCACCATGCACAGCCAGACAGAGAAACAGAGAAATAATCACTTCTTTGGCATGGTCTCCCCACTCTGAGCAGCCACTAGTCATGGGATGGTAGGACAGCAGCATGAAAGAAAGTGGAAGAATCTGTTGATAAAAGCTAGGTTGTTTCAAAGTCCTTGTAAGAACAAAAAAGAAAGCCTGCAAAGAACGTTTAATAAGCACTTCAGGGTCTATCTGAAATTGGTGGCAACCAGCCCAAAAGAAGCCAGTCATCGGCCTTACTCCTGACTGTAACAGCTTCTGACCATTTAATGTGTTTAGTAGCTTTTCAGTTAACTCGAGCAGAGGAGGCAACTGTGAAACTGTTACAGATATTTGAGCAATAACACCTCCACATAAAAATTAAGCTGCTGAAAGATATTTTCGAGCAAAAGGCGATGAAGAAAAAAAAAAAAAAGAAAAAGACAGTGAAACCTCAGGAGACCTTCTTCTAAGTCAGACATCAAAAAAATCCACTAAGAGATAGGATGGACCAAACCCTCAGAGATGTATGCCTGGGAAACAGGCCTGGAAGCAACCTGGGACACAGCAATGACATCACAAAGTGAAAGAGGCTGCAAGGGGGCTCTTTGCTACCACACCACTGAACCTTTAAGCACCTGTCTCCCAGGCTTCGATCCACATAATACAATTTACCTGAGCTCTCTGCTGCATGACTGAAGAAAATTAGGAACCACAGAAGGAGACTCAGCAAAGGCATAACCACAGGAGCTTTTTAATCTAGTCTGTGAGAAAGCTTGAGGGCAGAAATAAGGGCTGAAAAGAACATCTGAGCTGGGGATCAAGTGACTGCCTCCTTTATTCAGGCACCTGAATGTGCTGCCAAGGGCAATGGTGGGGTCCAGCCCATGCTTTTTTTCCATCCTTCCTGTTGAAGTTGCTCCAGGTTTGATGGGTTTGTCAACAGACCAGCAACATCAAGGCAATGAAGGAAAGGAGAGAGATCCTCTGCTATGGAAGAGACCTGACCACTTAGTCCCTCTCTACAAAATCACAGAGTCAATATGGTTGTAAAAGACCTTTAAGATCAAGTCTAACCATTATCTAACTCTACCAGGGCCACTACTACACCATATGGGGTGCATTAAGAAAAGTGTCCCCCACAGGTCAAGGTTCTCCTCCCCCTCTACTCTGCCCTAGTGAGACCACATATGGAGTATTGTGTCCAGTTCTGGACTCCCCAGTTCAAGAGAGATGGGGAAATACTAGAGAAAGTACAACAAAGAGCTACAAAGATGATTAAGGGACTGGAACATCTGTCTTATGAAGAAAGGCTGAGAGACCTGGGACTGTTTAGCCTGGAGAAAACTGACAGGAGATCTTATTAATGTTTACAAATATCTGAAGGGTGTGTGTCAAGTAGAAGGGACCAGTCTCTTTTCAGTTGTTCCCTGTGACAGGACGAGAGATAATAGTCACAAACTGGAACATGGGAAGTTCCACCTCAACATGAGGAAAATCTTGTTGGATGACAGAGCCTGGAACAGGCTAGCCAGAGAGGTTGTGGAGTCTCCTTCTCTGGAGAATTTCAAAACCACCTGGATATGTTCCTGTGTGGCCTGCCCTGGGTATTCCTGCTCTGGCAAGGGGGTTGGACTTGATGATCTCCAGAGGTTCCTTCCAACCCCTACCATTCTGGGATTCTATGATATCCTTGAGCACCATATCTAGACAGCTTTTAAATACATCCAGAGATGCTGATTCAACCACCTCCCTGGACAGCCTGCTCCAGTCTTTGATAACCCTTTCAACACAGAAGTTTTTCCTAATGTCCAACCTAAACCTCCCCTGGCACTACTTGATGCCATTTCCTCTTGTCCTATCAGTTATGACTTGTGAGAAGAGACCAACACCCACCTCTCTACAACCTCCATTCAGGTAGCTGTAGAGAGCAATAAGGACTCCCCTCAGCCTCCTTTTCTTCAGACTAAACAACACCAGCTGTCTCAGTTGCTCCTCATAAGATTCAATTCTCAAGACTCTTCAACAGCTTTGTTGCCCTTCTCTGGACCCGCTCCAGCAGCTCAATGTCTTTCTTATACTGCAACGCCCAAAACTGAACACTGTACTCGAGATGCAACCTCACCAGTGCCGGGTACAGTGGGACAATCACTTCTCTAGTCCTGCTGGCCACACTATTCCTGATGCAGGCCAGGATGCCATTGGTCTTCTTGGCCACATGGGCACACTGCTGGCTCATGTTCAGCCATCTGTCAATCAACACCTCCAAGTCCCTTTCTGCCAAGCAGCTTTCCAGCCACTCCTCCACAAGCCTGTACCATTGCATGGGGTTGTTGTCTCCCAAGTGCAGAACTCAGCACTTGGCCTTGTTGAAGCCCAGGTGATTGACCTCAGCCCATTGATCCAGCCTGTCTGGGTCCCTCTGAAGACCCTTTCTACCCTCAAGCAGTTCAACACTCCCACCCAACTTGGTGTCATCTGCAAACTTACTGAGCATGCTCTCAATCTCCTCATCAGCGTCATTGACATACCAAACAAGAGTGGCCCTAGCACTGAGCCCTGGGGAACACCACTTGTGACCAGCCACCAACTGGATTTAACTCCATTCACTACCACTCTCTGGGCCCAGCCATCCAGACAGTGTTTGATTCATCAGAGTGTATGCCTGTCCATGCCTAGGGCAGATGTTTGTTCATGAGGATGCTTTGAGAAACGGTATGAAAGCCTCTCTCTCATCCACCAAGCAGATCACCTTGTCATAGAAGGAGATGAGATTCGTTAAGCAGGACCTGCCCTTCGTGAACCTGTGCTGACTGGGTCCAGCTGGCTGGTTGTCCTGTAAATGGTGCATTATGGCACTCAGGAGGATTTGTTCCATGACCTTCCTGGCACTGAGATCAGACTGACAGGCCTGTAGTTCCCCAGATCCTCCTTCTGGACCTTCTTGTAGATGAGCATAACATTTGCAAATCTCCAGTGCATTGGGACCTCCCCAGTTAACCAGGACTGCTGAAGAGTGGTTTGGTAAGTACATCTGACAGCTCCTCAACACTCTTGGGTGTAACCCATCTGGCCCCATAGACTTGTGTATGTCTAGGTAGGGCAGCAGGTCACCAACCATTTCCTCTTGGATTATGGAGGCCTCCTTCTGTTCCCCATCTCTGTCTTCCAGCTTGAAGGGCCAGATACCCAGCAAACAACCAGTCCTGCTGTTAAAGACTGAAGCAAAGAAGGCATTAAATACCTCAGCCTTTTCCTTGTCCCTTATCACTATGTTTCCCCCAGCATCCAATAAAGGATGAAGATTCTTCCTCATCCTCCTTTTGTTGTTAATGTATTTACAGAAGCATTTTTATTGCCTTTTACAGCAATAGCTGTAAAGGCCTTTGAAGGGGAAATGTGGGGATGGTAACAGGGCCATGGGTGCAAACAGAATCAGTAGAGAAGATCAGAAGAGGCAAAATAAACCAGATTCTGCAGTTAGGTGCATTCCTGGAGCTTTCTTCTCTCATTTCATCCTTGAAGGGTGCCCTGCTAGTATCAGAGCATGATTTTGGATCTAAATGATGCAAGGGCTTATACATTGGCTTAATCTGAAAGCCAGTGTAGTGGTAACTTTTGAGGTCCATGATCTTTCAGCCTTTAGGTGAGGAGGCAGATGCCCCCTTTTAAGAAGAGAGAGCTGGTGTGTAGAAAGATGTCCAGCACTGGTACCATTTCTTCTCTTCTGGCAACCCAGGTCTTGGAAAGCCTAGTTTTATCAAAGAGCTCCATTTAATGAATATCTCTCCATAGCTATGTCTCAGCTGCAGGAAAACTGAAGTAGAGCGGGATGATAGAGGCAACTTTGTTCATAAACTGACTTTCTCCAGGCAGCTGAGTGCAGGTCACTTAAGTGGCTGCATACACTACACAAAGCACCAAAGCAGGTACTTTAGGAAATTAAATTTCCTTCCTAGCTGCCATCAGCCTATATGCCCAGTTCTGTGTGAACTTAGTAGTGGCTACTAAGTTCAGATAATAATCTTCGAATCTGCTTCTTTCTCTTTTCCTCCCCTCATAAGCACAAACACACAATGTCTCTCCCAAAAGCAGTGTAAAGTAAGCAGGTCAGTAATGGCATTGCAACTTCCAGTTTTACAATAATAACCATAAAATGTGGTTGCTTTCCACTGCTTCTTTCCTAAATCAGAGTCAGAATTGGAACAGATTCCTTTTCAAGCATTTAGCTTAACAGCCAGCAATGAGATTTAATTTAATTCAATTCAGAAAACAGGTCGTCACTAATTCCTTCAGAGAATTTGCATGATAATCATTTGCACAAAGGCACAGGCCATGACTGAAAGAGATGATGTGGCTGCCACCAGCTTATGACAGAGTTGAAAAAAGAGGCGCTGACCCAGGGGATGACTCAGAAAGAGGCATTAGATGCCCAGAGATCCAATATGGCCAATGGAGAGAGAAATTAACTAGTGACTAGAGAGAATTAAACTCCTCAGAAAGATAATCCACACAAAAGCCCTACACACAGAGCTGTCTAGGTAACAAAAACACTGAGAAAGATGGTTTTGAGCACGTCTCCCTCTCTGGAGCTTGAACATCTCATTTACAGCTACTTGTTACATGCTCAGAAGCAAACACTAATTCAGCAGGAACTATTTTAATGGGAGGGGATGATGATGATTACACCCATCTTAGTTTGAAGTCATTCAGGAGTGCACCTCCCATCTGCCAGCAAAGTGTCTTGAGTAAAAAGTGACCACAGAGATGGCTACGCTGGTCCTTCATCCTTCTCTCCTTGGCTGGGCTGGGTGATTATTCAGTTATGAAAGTGAGAGGAGAAAGTGATGGGCAGAAGTGGTCCACAGCCACCAGTGACCCCTGTCCTGGGTGGGCACTGGCCTCCCTGTCCCCATTTTGGTGCCATGTTGAGCACAGCACTGCTGGCAGGGCAACCCAGCAGGCACTGCTCCATGCTCCCACCTCACACTGACTCCAGGAGCCAAGGTCACGCTTTGTACTGATTTGTAAGACCAACATCCCAGGGTGTCCTGGACTCTGTGGAGATTGGGAGTGGTGTGTTTTCAGCATTGTTTTCCTCAGTTTAGTAGTCTGTGGGAGTCGTTGCCTCCAGTTATGGGGCAGAAGAGACCCTTTTCATCTCACCCTGGCAGTAATATCTTCAGTGCAATTTATCCAACAATAGATTGCAGGTATTTGCTAACACCTCCACAAACCAGGAAGAAAAAATGCCTTTTCTGCAGTGTGGTATGAGTGGAACATTAAAACATGTAAAACCAACCTTTACAATCAGACTTGCTGCAGGTGCCTTTGTTCAAATTTAAGTATTTCCTACCAAGTTTAAGCGTGCTTCTTTCTTTCACCAAGGATACAACTTTACCTGGTTTCTTGACCAAGACTGTACTTTTTAAAAAGGCAGAAAACCAGTTTTGTGGTGTCACCAGGTAATTTTCCAGTATGCCGCGAGAGGGCAGGTTGTGTTCTCTATACAGTTTGCTTCAGCCAGATCTTCACAAGCAACTCTTAAGACCAGTCACAGTTTTAAAGCCCAAATTACTAGAATAAGGCCCAGGGAGTGGAAAGCATAATGCTTTGACCTTAGCATTTTTTATGTGCATAGTATCCATCTAATGCCCTCACTGCTTTTCTTTGGGAAAGGAAAATACCTTTTTACAAGTCTCCCTGGTTTTACCCACTCACTCTTAGGCAAAATCAGTTCTAAGAAGTTAGCTGCTATGCTGCATTTTTTACATTTCTCCCCTCTGTCTCTCTTCTTCCTCTACTCCACTGCCACTGTTACTTGCACATAACTAGGACAGCTTGCAAAGCAAACTCTTGGGACAGCAATATCCAAACCTTCAAGGTGGTGAAACTACTTTGACACTGTGGCCTTTGTGCCCTTGGAAGTCTGACACACCCTTGGAAGCAGCAGCCTGTCCTGTCTCCTAAACTTTGGCATTCACATCAGATGAAGGAAAAAAGGGTATCAATCTCCATCTAACAACATCTCTCTAAAATCAGTATTTAGAAGAACTGATGCCTGTGAAGACTCATAGTCTTGGAGTGGAAAGTGGCTGATTTCTACCCCTCGAGAAGGGCATGGGGAGATGTCAGATCTTAGCTACAAACTAACACTGATCATGGTCCAACTGGTGTGACACATGCCCAAGCCAGGACTCTGAAGATCTCAGCTGATGTCCTCAGCACCAAGTAATACTGACTTCTACATGGCAAAAACCACCCCAAAGGGAACCTGAATAGGGAACTAGGGTACTGGGCTGAGTAGCTGTACGAAAAGTGTTCCAACCATTGACATCTTAGGCATGAGCCAGGAACAATGGTTCTGGGACTCCTCAAAGGCACCACAGAACAGCAGAAACAACAGGACATCATTGTCCATCTGATGCTGTGAGGACTGAGCATGTGGTAAGCAAATCATAACTTTTCTTTGCCCCCAAGAGTCCACATTTTAGAGGTAAGTTTTGTGACTTAGACATATTCAAAGCTAAGTATATGTGAAGACCTACTGAGATCTTCTTTCTAGTCCACAAAGACAGTATTGAGCAGGCCTAGAAGAAATATCAGAAAATGTTACTAACTGGATTTTTTTATTCAAGGCTATGAAAGCATAGTTTTTCTAAGACTCCAGGACCTTACAAAATGGAAATTCTGAGCACTTCATTAATGTAACATAATATGCACCAAATCTGACATGATCCATGCAAGACTTCATTTGCTGTGTAAAAACCCTATCTCAGAATAACATAGGAGAGACACCCAAATATGGTCCAGATATATGTCTAAATAAAGAAATATATAGAGAATGTGTAAAGGAATGTTTAAGGTGGGTCTTGGAAGTGCTACACCCAAACCTGATGCCCTACTACAGACCTGGGTAATGAGGCCTATCTCAGCCTTGAGTCCTGGGTCCCAGACTTGGAAATTTAAGTCTAAATTAATGAAACAGTGCAAAATAGAGAAGGATGAGCACCATTTTCAACTTCTGCTACAGGTCCATAACACAGAGGTAAAATACAAGTGTATATCTAGCTGTCAGGGAACTCCTGCTCTTAAATTTTAGGACAATTTGAGTTCAGAGTTTTACCTACTGCTAACATCAGCTTGATCGGGAAAGACATATGGAATTGATCGTGCTTCTGAAATAAACTGCAGCCAAGGGGTTCCTATAGTATTTTGTCAAATAACATGAAACATTTTGAACCTTAAAAAGGACTACGTTATTCAGAATATTTATTAATAACTATAAAATAATATTACTCAAATATATGTGTAAAGCTAATAACTTTCAGCACATCTTTGAGCTGCTAAATGAAATCAAAAACACACTGAGGTGACAGATTATCTTGGTTATTCAAGTTGACTTTCTTCTATTTAGATTCTTAACTGTCTATAGAGGATGACTTACAAGTGTCACACACCCCAGATAGTGTTTGGTAATGACGAAAAGTCTGGCTTGTCTTCGGGTTTTGCACATATGTACGCAGAGACTTCGTATATTACAGTTCACAAGATAATAGGAAAACCTGAAGGATAACAGTGTAGTCAGCTGCTGAAGGAGTGTGTGATAAATTCTCAGCTAAGATCTTAATAAGGCAATCAAGGTCACTTCCTACAAGAATAAGCAAGGAAACAAAGTGAGGGCACTAGGCTTCTTCCATGTACTTTTTGGGGCTGAAGCTCACATTCATCAGTGGTTCAAAACCTCTTCTCTGCCTTCGGTGCTGGAAAAGTACAAGCAGCAGAACAAGTGTGGCCAAAGCTATAAGTGCTCCTCCAATAGTGGATCCAACCATGACAGCCCATGCTTGGGTTTCTTCAAGGGAACCTGGAAATATGAAATGTCTGAAGTGAGGACAGCCCATAATTTTACTTTTCAAATCACATGTAAGACAGAAAATATTCCACAGCCTGGTAATTATGATTACTTGTGTGGCTTAGTTGACCCCCTGGCCACAGGGGGAAACTGGTAATGCACCATGTAACCAATGCACATACCAGAGCCAGGGATGTTTCCTTCCAGAGAAGTCTACAGCTGAATTTAAACTGCAACGTTTCATACAAACTAAAGTATTGAAAATGGGAACAATTAACAGTGGCAAGACAAAAACACCATTCTACTATCTAATTTGGCCAAAATTATGAATGATTTAAGCAATTCTTTCTATAATGACATTTCAGCATAGCTGTTTCCAAGCTATTTTGGTCAACAGAAATCCCTCAAATTTTCCTGTAGACCACAAAACAGCCTATTGTCAAACTTTTAACTGAAAACACTGTTTACTGTGGTTCTGCTGACAAGCTCTAGATTGCATCCTTTGATTTTGAATGACTTCTGGGGAACCACAGTCTTCTAAGACAATATTGCCCATTCTTACAATAACACTGGCCCACTTAGCTGAATTCTGTGTTTTCAATTATGCTTTCAGAAGCAAAAATTGCCTGCTCTCCTGTTTTGAAAAATGCTACATATACTGAGATGGCAATAATTACATTTAACTACATATTTACAAAAAACTCTCAAAAGGACTTGAGCTATTTAGAAGTTAGTCAGACATATGGGCTTAAGGAGACAGATGGCTCATGGAGATGTCACTCTGACTGTAGAAACAACTACAACTTGAGTGCCCCAATCTGCAGCCTCTGTCATCAAAAGAGTTGAGAGCAATTGTGCCCAAATTCAGTAAGGTCCCAAAATGGATTGTTTACCGCTTTATCATCTTTCAAGTAAGAGCCAGTAATGTATTAAAATATTTTGATCATCTAATGTGGTTACATGAAGCAGAATTAGAAAGCTACATATTTAGATCAAAGAGAAAGGTTTGGATGTAAAAACACTATTGTCTGAGCACAGACCATGCAGACAAGGATAGATACACTGCTTCACAGAGAGCTAGCAGTTTATTTAGGTGGAAGTTGAGAAGCAGCTGCCTTTGTTCCTCTCTGGGTACCACATGCCCAAGGGACAGCAGCATTTCCAAAGCAGGAGGAGGGACAGTAGTCCAAAGTGAGGAAAACTTAAACTCCATAGAAGGGAAAGTCTAAATTTTATGGGGAAATTCTTGGGACACCCCTGAGAAAAACACTGCAGAAGCAGCTAACATGCTCCACAAGCCAGGGTCCCCCTGCATGGATGCAGCCAGAGGACAAGGGTTTCCATCTGTTGTAGTCTATAGACCTTTAAACGGTCTCCACAGATTAAAACCATAGATTCATGGTAAGCATTTAGAAGAAATGCCTGGCCACAGAGGTTAGATAAGCACCTACTGCCTCTCAAAGGAATACCAAGGTGGAGAAAGAAACTGCCCAGATTTAATCTTCAGTGAAGGAGCTCAAGCATGATTTTTGTGCATTTCCTACACTTGTGCCTTTTACAAATATTTGTAACTCGTGTTTCAAATTTTGGATTTTGTGCATACGTACTTTGCTTTCTTGTTTTCTGTTGTTACCAGATTTGTGTCAAAGGTAATTTCACATGAATAAATAAACCCTAAAGTACATCACAGGGAAAATGTTTACATTTGGGGTCTTGTAACACAAAGCACCCAGGTACATGTCTCCAGGGTATCCAGAGATTAATAGAGTTCATCTCTAATGAGATTCACAGCACAGTATTATTTAGGGTCCTGTGAAAAACAAGTATTTTCTGATGACAGGCTGTATTGGTCTGGAGTTAATTTTCCCCACAGCAGCCCTCCCAGGGCTGTGCTTTGCACTGAGAGCTGGAAAGGTGCTGGTAACACACCCGTGTTGTGGC
>JANHGN010005316.1:0-18640 GCA_024605025.1 Megaceryle maxima | reverse complement strand
GTGGGATGGGGTGGGCAAGATCTTGGGAGGGGACACGACTGGGACAGCTGACCCAAACTGACCAAAGGGATATTCCAGACCATATGAGGTCAGCTGAACTATAAAAGCTAGGAAAAGGAGCGGAGGGGGGCGGGGATCAGCTTGTCCTCCAGAGCAAATATTATGCATTTGGAGCCCTACTTCCTCAAAAGGGACCAGACATCACCTGCTGATGGGAAGTAGAGAATAAATCTTTCTTTTCTTTTGCTTCCGCATGCAGCCTTATCTGTTTTTTCATTAAAATGCCTTTGTCTTAACCTGTGAATTTCATCTCATTTTTTCCCCCTGGTCCAGCTGAGAGCAGGGGGTAAGTGATAGCATGGCTTGGTGGGCACCTGGTGTCCAGCCAAGGTCAAACCACTACAACAGCATTAGCCAGATGAGCTCCCTGGCAGAACACTTGACCTCTGCCAGGTTAAAGTATCCTGTAAACAGGCATAAACAGTGCTGGGGCAGAAGCCAAAGCCAAAAACTCCTCAGCTCCAAAGGAGCACCATCATCAGTGCCAGAGCAGCTGATGTGGTTCACAGCAAAGCTAAATATGTGCACACTCATAGTCACAACAGTTTACACGGAGAGTTGTGCTACAGTATGTGATTGTGAGTGAGCAGACAAACCCATATGTTTTGTGAAAGGTGCCTTACTTTCCAGAGGCCCATGTCATTGAAAACATGAGTTGTCTCATCATTTCGCCTGGAACAGCCTCCATACCTCTGAGACATACCTGGCAGGTCAATGGCATAGGTATATCCGAGCTGCTCTGCGGTTTGGAAGAACTCATCATTGGTAACAGGAGGGAAAAAAGGGACCATATTATACAGTCTGTTGTGACCAATGGGGGCCAGCTCCTCAGGCCAGGCATTGTCAGGGGGCTTAAACCGTTTCATCCACTCATCAAAGATGGCATCAGTAAAGGAATGAAGAACCTGCAAATCCAGGCATGGGCATGCACATTTATTAAGCTCTTTCAGAACTCAACAGTATGTAAAACACTCTCACTTAAGGTGGCAGCAGTTTTTGAAAGAGAGGGAAGAGGGTAATCTAATTGAGGTGGGATTTACAGAATGGGAAACCAGGAAAGCTCATAAGTATGGAGCAAATTGATATCCTGCATGAACATTTTGCTGTATATGTCCTTGGTGCTGCTTGTTCATAATAAGCTCTTTCTCCAGATGGTTTAATATCAGCTCTCAGTGAATGGGCAAATCCATCCTCTTGGGTGAAGGCCCACTGAGCTCATTCAAGTGAATGTACCCTTCAAACATATTTTAATCTCTTTCATCTCTCAAGAGGTGTGGAAAATTGTGGGAAATTTGATTTCTTCGTGCTCATTTTAGAGCATGCCACCAGCTCCACAGCTCCAGGTACTCACAAATTTGATCAGGTCTTGCCCAGTGAGTTTATAGGTCTATAAAGTGCTATGGGAAAGTTGTTTCAGACAACTATTACAAATGCCTGGGACAATTCAAATTAATTTATCATGTATACATGCTTTTTTAATTACAACTGGGAGGAAAAAAAAAAAAGAACATATCCTATAGAAAATAATCTTGTGTATAAAATTACAGCATAGTGAAATGAACATTTCATTGTTTAAGAAATAAAATCATGTAGGAATTATTGAGGAAATAAGCTGGACAACCACTACATAAGTATTTGGATTAATTTCTCTAACAAGAGACTGCAAAATTAAACTAAGAAAGGAATTAATTATAATCGAATTTCAATATAATCCCTGTGGTTTAATCTAACAAAGAGGAAAAGAAATTGGCATGAATTTATTAAGAGGGAAAGATGTGTAAGCAAAGTCAGTTGTTGGCTTTTTATTTGCACTTTGCTGTTTGTGCTGCTCATTGCAGTGCAGCACTGTACCAATGCACCAGCGAAATCGTATTCTTTCTGTTTCTCAAGAGGCCCTGAAATTAGACGTGCTTCTTTTTAGCCTCTGAATTCCTGAAAAAAAAAAAAAAAAAAAAGCAAACTCCTCAATTTACTACTCTACCTGCTTTAAGTTTGTTTTGTTGTTTTGAAATTGCTTGGTATAAGCCATTAAATTTAAGTGCAAGCTAATGACAGGGTTCAGGGCAACTTGACTTGGAATAGTGGCTCTTCTCCCTAGAAACTTGTTTCATATTTTACAAACTACCTTGAGATTTCTTCCCTCTTTATTTGACCATTATACAGGTTTGGAATTGTTCAAGAAAAGATAAAATATTTCTCCTTTTCTATTTCAAGGACTTATTTTTAGGGAATTCACTTCTGTTCTGCAAATCTCTGGTGTGATAGGTGCCTTTGAGCTACAGCTACTGGCACTCATACTGGGGGAAAAAGACATACCACAAAGATGGGATCGTTGGCAGCTGCGTGAGGGAGAACGCTGGTCCCATTCAGGAAAGAGTGAGCCAAATTATGAAGGCTCAACATCGGTGAATTAAGGGCTCCATCTGATTTATCAAAGCCCTCCAGTGCATTCCTGTGGATGGGTAAAAGCAGTATCAAGTCACCGTATTTGGCTGACAAATGCACATGTAAAGAGAACCCATGACCAAGTCAGCTCTGGAGGAGCCAAATGACAAACCTGAAGCTGAAACTGGAATTGCGGAAAAAGGGGGGGCTGTCAAATTCCTGCAAGGAAAGGCACCGCCTGACATCCTCCACAGTGGGCAGCTGCTCACTGGACTCCCCGGGTGGCCTCCGCCGCAGTGGCCCTTCATCACTCCCATTGCACAGTGTGACCAGGCGGTTGTAGTCTTCCAAGCTGAGCATGGAACAGAAGGACGCACGGTCAGAAGAAGGTGATGACTTGTTGTTTTTTTCTCCCATAGTATAAAAGAGGCTTTGGCTATACATGTGAGAGAGCAGGGGTTAGGGACTGACGCCTCCTGCAACATCACACCCCACCTCCCATGGCCTGAATGCTGAATTTATTGCAGGATTGCCACCGTGGCTTTCTGTGGCTCTGCATCCTCTGTGGACCATCAGTCATTTGGACAAAGAGTTACCAGGTTTGTTGTCCACAGAGAGAGGAGGCTTTAGAAAAGGCAAACACAGCTCCCTTCATGCCTCCCAAGGGCTTTGAAAGAACAGTTTTTGCCAGTCAGTCTAAAACGGTCTTTTGAATTTTGAATTGACAAGCCTTCAGTCCTGAGTAAGGACCAGTTTTATAACTCTTAACAAGGAGGAATAAAACAAACAGGGAAGTCCCACTGTGGGGTGGGCTGAGAAAATGCATGGAATGACAGAAAACAGAATTTCACTTTCCCTCCTTCATTCTTTTTGGAAGAAAAACAACTGCAATGCATTACAACCTCTTTTTCAGGTCCTGGAGGACATCCTGCTGTTGCAGGGGTTGCCCATTGGCTAATGGGAATCTAGTCCTTTATATCAGGGAGAGAAAGAGGGAAGGATGAGGAGAAAAACAGTGTAACACTTGTGAAAAAAATCTGTGCTATTCAGTATGAAATGAAACAGCATTTTCTGAAATTCTTGAAGTAAACAAAAGCCCTTCTCTGTTTAACCTTGGCAAGGCAAAAGTTTAGTCCCTTCACTTTTCAAGAAAAAACAAAGTCCTATTTATCTTAGGGAAAAAAAACAGGGGCAAGATTTAAAGCCAACTGGTGCCTAAAGCTAGAATTACAAGTAGCTCTTTAGGTACCCAGAGAAAGAGGCTTTTTTGAAAAGCCCTGAGCTCTTGGTACCTCTGTCTGACTGACTGCACACTGCCCCGGAGCTGACAGAAGAATGTGATATGGGTATTGTCACCAGCAGCAACTTATATGTCATAGCACCCCAGTCCTGTATGTGAATCCTCTGTGAAAGCCCTGCTTTCACCCAAGTCAGTCTATGCCTACAGAGAGACGGCAGCAATCTCCTGACTGTCTCTGTGTTGTTTTCCATGTGAAATTTCAGCCACCTCGAAGTTAATTCCCAAACTGCACTAAATATGTCAGGGTTAAGGCCTCACACAATACAAGGGAACAGAATTTTCAGCTTATCTCTAGCTTCCTATATGCCAAATCAGTTTTCTGTTTCTGCTGCCAAAATCAGTTGGGTGTTTGTTACAGAGAACTGACATGCAGGCATTTCTTCTTTAAAAAGATACTTGCCAAGGGTGCAAACTCGTCAAAATTTTGGCAGTCTCAAATTAGCTGAATCAACTAAAATCCTGTACTAAAAGAATCCTATTTTAAAAATATACTTCCATAGTACCAGGGGGGAAATTTACACAGCACTATCTACACACAGATCGACTGTGACTTCCAGTTTTAAAAAAAGTTGACTTGGCTCTTTTCCCACTGCTCGCTCACACCGAGAGAGCAGCCCGTGCTGTCAGTACGGAATGAAAGCAAGGTTTGGTTGGTATGCAAACTTGCCCTAGATATTCTTATACCTGTTACAAACTATTTGCCACCGGGAGAACCTGGAGCTCAGGCTTATCAGCCCGGGGGCGTCCAGCCGTGATGCTCCAAAGAGCTGGTCCGTGCAGACATCACACTCATTTCTACCTGTGGCGAAGTTCCAGTAGGGCAGAGCAAAGGAGTCGTTGCCCATCAGTCGCTGCAATGGAAACAGAAACATATTAGCAGAGAATTGCCTTCAAGGGAAAGAGAAAGGGACTCCTGCAAGTTGTTTCACTGGGTATTCACTGGATATTCAACTTTTTGTTCTGCATTCCAACTACATGCATTTCACAGTGCTGCTCCAAATACTTGCAAAAGATAAGTCAGTCCAAGCACAAACATTGTCATTAGTTAGTCTACTGTTGGCCTGCGTTTCTTTTGGCCGTGTTAGGCTTTCTACCAACTCAGGAACCAGACAGGAGCAGTGATGAACTGAGCCTTCAGCAACTGAGAGGCTTTCTGAGTGATGTGAGTAATGGGTAAAGTTGTGCATGTGGTTTGGTTTCGCTCCAGAAGGACTAGCCCTGGGGAAGAATCTGCACTTGTATTAACAGAGGAATACTGTGCAATCATTTGTGCTTGCTTGTTACATACGATTTCATGCAAGCAAGATCCTGCAGCTATTTTGATGCTAATCATTCTCATTAGAGATCTGCAAGGTTAAGATACTGTAATACTGCCGAGGTAGAAGTAATGCAAATGGAAATGAGTCGGTGCTTCAGCAAATGACTGTCAGGCACATTAACATATATTTCTTTAAGAGCCATATTGATAAATATATGCATGTATAAAATGTATAGCATGGCACGTTTAAAGGGGGTAGTTTTTAGACTTGCTTTCATTAGGTATCTTGAATATCAACAGACAATATCTGTTACCAAGTTTTACATGTAGGTGTTGCCTTGATTTTATTAATAAATACTGTTAATTCACATCTTATGTCCTCTGTTGTGAAGATGAAGATAAAAATCTCCATGATAACCTTCACATCATTGTTCATAGTGAGAAACTGTTCAGATTTCAGTATCTTGAAAGGACTAATTTCACTTTAAACAAAAAGAAGATCATTGAACAAACACTTCTGGGAGTTTGGGTAAGAATCTATCCTAGGAAATAGCTTACCCTTGTCTGACTCAACAAAGTCACGTAGCAAAAGAGAGAAGCTGCATGAGGAAAGGGAAAAGCTGTTCAGCTAACCTGCAGGTCTCTCTCCAGCAACAGCAAATGGTACCTATGCCAAGTAACAAAGGCAGGTCCTTGATGGGAGAAATCAATAGCTGTGAAGGGGCGGCCAGGTCCTGCAAAGGGAAATAAAATAATCACTTAGGTACTAAATGAGGCTCAAAAGAAAGACAGCACTTTCTTCTATTGCCCTGAAGTGGAGCTGAACAAAAACCTGCTGCTCTGCACCTTTGGAAAGAGCACACACATCAGAAGCTACAACATTTACATGGGACAAGTGAAACAAACTCCTCTGGGGATATTCGCTTAGGTGCTTCTCAAAACTTCATGTTCCCCTAGAAATTAGATACTATGACAATTTCTTATCCCTTTAGTGGATTTTGGTTTTAGGAAGCAGTCTTCTTATATAAAGTCTTAGCTCCTTGTTAATATGTACCATATTATCTTCTTCACTTGTGCAGTGACAAGACTTACACAGTGTATTTATCAACTCAGTATTTTCCATAATCTGCCAACACTAACTCAACATGTCCTTTGCCCATTTTCTTCAAATTGTGCTTGTTATTTCTTGTTTTGTGTTCTTGTTATTACATGAGAACTGAGACACTCAAAGACTAGGGGTTTCACACCACATAAGGATTTGTTTACCACTGAAATGAGCTTCAACTCAGATATTAATTTATTTATCACTGCAGCAGCACTGGGATTTGCCTATTTCTCTTTTCACCTAACCATCCTGTCCCCTGAAGGACCTCTGCTCTTGCTAGGTCAAAGACTGTTTACTTCAGCCCTTCAAAATGAAACTGTCAGAAAGGGATACTGAAGAACACCCACTGCAGGGTAGCAGATACCCTTTAGCAAGGGGGTAGACATGGGCTGTTTAGCTTGCACATAGGACTTCTGGGTAGAAAAGCCATGCTGCTGCCTCCCCCTGTGAGAGCTGGGCTTTGTGAAATGGAGCTGGCATAGGTACTTCTGTCTAGAAGAGCGTTGAGGACTAGGACCTGGGAGAAAGCATGGGGTTAGATACCCAGACCTTTAACCTGGTTTGGTTCTAAAAATTGGCTGTGGTTAGTCAGGCAAATCCCATCCTTAGTGACTTCCTGAATGTCAAAGAAAACAGTAGCACTCTTGTCCCCAGCATCTCTGCATGGTCTTTGTCTTCACCACCGCAGAGCCCCTTTCTACTGCTGTGGCACCTACCTTGTCCTGTGGACTACAAACATCTTTTTGAATTCAGTCACTAACTGATCACACTTTATTTCACCCAGCAGTCGAGACTCTGAAGTGCTTTCAGTCAGATGGAAGATGCACCAGGAGTGTGGCTGGTGTGCCCCAGCTGCCACAGGGCAGTTGTGGGGACCAGACAGCAACAAGTCTGAAGCAGATCTCCTTCAGCTCTGGGTGGACACCAGCTTCTCATTGACAACTCATTCACACCACAGATCTGCTCCTACTGGGACTCACTGACTAATTAGGCCAAGTATATTGCACCAGTTTCAGTACATGGACCCCGAACTTCTGGAAAGCAGCTGTTGTCCCCTCACGCCCAAAGGAAGTAACACAACTGTGTTAAGCATACTTACCTTTGTTCAGCAATGACACTTTTCACCCTTTCCTCTACCTGCAGACCCCCTTGGATAAGGAAAGCACTAACCTAATAACGTGTCTCTGACTGAGTAGTAATGGAGCCAAACAAAGTAGTTATATATACTGCAGTTGGCAATTTGTGGTTCCTCTCCGGTGGGACCAAGTAGGCTCGTCCAGTGCTGAGTTGCAATTACATAGTCTGGGTGAATAGTTGTCTTTGCACGGTCTAGAGCATCAAAGAACTGCTCTCTCTCCTCTGCCGTCAGGGAGTGGACATCCTTTCTGACAACTGGTGGCTTCCTTACATTGCAGTTGGGGCCAGTCCAGCCAAACTTGCAGTCACCACAGTTATAGCCAGCAAAGTTTCCTGAATCAAGGGGGAAAGAGCAGTCATAACATTACGAATCAGGGAAAACTAACAGTGAAAGTCAGAAGAATTAAGAATTAGCACTGTTTTTCCCCAGAGGCTCCAGTTCCTAGAAAGGACAGGAGCTGAGCAGACTGGTAGCTTTGCTAACCAGAAGGATGGCTTGTTTCCCAGAGCCATGTCAGAGCCAAGAATCACACTCAGCAGGTTGGGGAGCTGAAGTGCCAGGTAGTGGGCTTGATGCCCCAAGGTGTTCAGAGCTCCAGGAAGCCCTCAGGCATGTGAAGAGTCTCACTAAAGAGAGGGCTGAGCACTTCAGGTTAAGCACCTGACAGAGTGTTTTGCTGGATTGGCTCTCAAGTACTTCCAGACTTCCAGGATAAAAGCCAAAAAAAGGGTCAGTTCATGTGGATCCTTAAGCACAGGAAAAAAAAAAAAACCAAACAAACAAAAAAAAACCACAATCCCCAAACAAACAGTTCTCTTAAGGACAAAACTTAGACAAAAATAACATCTGTTAACAGTGTGTCTGGGTCCCAACACAATGCAGGACAAGCACCATGGGTGGTGTGGGTCACACTTTAAGCATTATTAAATGGGGCTGCAGTAAGAGCCTGAGAAAAACTGCAGTACCGTTGTTTCCCACTGGCATCATTCCCAAGGCAAGTAATTGGGTCACCTCTAGGCTCAGAACCTCTGATGTGATGGAAGAGCCTAAGAGAGCAGAGCTTGCCTTAAACGTGGGCTCACCTGCCATGGCAGACTGCCAGCAGCAGCAGAAAGGCCCTGCCCTGTTCCTCCCTCCTGAAGCCAAAGTGACCCAAAGCCAGGCATCTGCCTTGGTTTAGGGGGATGAAGATTTATGCCAGAAAAAACAAGTGGTTCATAATTTTATGAAAGAAAGAATATTGCATGGATATGTTGTTATGATGAGGGCAGAGATCAAGCTCGGGGCAGGGTGGTAAGCAAGAACATGGAAAGTTGATTTTATCACCAAATCCTGAGCCCCATCAGAAGAGCACAATTGCTGTTGAGAATTTGGTGTACTCCACTCTCTCTATACTTGCTTATTTTTGACAACTATTATGGCCTGTCACATACTCCAGCCTGTACCAACCAGATGGCAAAGAGCAGGAATATCTTCCAACATTGCCTGATTACACCACAAATATCGCACAAGTTTCAGTACACGGACTGTGAACTTCTGGAAAGCCCAAAGGTACAGTTCAATCCTTTTCTAAGAGAAGGAGGGCAAAGCAGGAATTAACCATTAAAAGATCTGTCAACAACCTTTTCTGAGATCAGTGGTCATCCTTCTGATGCAAATAACCCACAGCATTGGATAAGCATCACATTGAAATAATGCACTAACAGAACCAAAGTTAGTATAGAACTAGGTTGATCCTGTCTGATCTTGGTAGCAGAACAAGATTCCACCAGTCACTTCCTGAGGGTCTAGTGGTGCCTATTTCTCTCTCAGTAAAGGCCCTTTGAATCTATGCAACTCTTCATGACCAAAATCACTTTATTGGACAATAACTATATTTTAGGTATACTCTGTGTGCCTCCTCAGGCTATGAAAAGAAACTTGCAAAAGCTTGAAATGATGAGTCATCTTCATGGCGTAAAAAGCTTTTCTCCTCCTGTATGTCAGCTGAAGCCAGCTGGACCAATGACTCCCCTCACCTGTTTCCCTTAGGCAGGTGCTAATTACATCCAGTTGATGCTCTGCAGAATTTTTTCCTTTAACTGCCTAATCTATGAGGTAATCCAAGGGCTCCTCTATTTCCACCACTTCACCACACGATTTTCAATGGGACACAAGCTTTTACTTGAGTAAGAAGGAGTATTGCCCTGAAGAAGTGACTGGTAAACAGGAGGAATAGATTTCCAGCCAAAGTGGTATTTCACACTGTAGTATTTCTGCTGATTGTGCTGAACATTTTTGTAACATCCTCAGGCCTATCTGGCAATATTTCTCTTGTCAGAAATGCACACAACAGCACTTCATGAAATCCAAAGTTGCTTTTGGTCATTTTCCTTCAACAGACTCCATGAATCACAGGACTGTCATTACACAGCAGCTGAAATGGTGAGAAGCTGATGGAGGTCTCCAGGATTTCCCACACTGCAAACAGTGATGAGTGCAGGACTCACACACAGGTTTTCTATGTCCCACCCAAGACACTTTTTCAGCATTTGTTTCTAAAACCCTCTACCAGGCTACTGGTCTGGAAATGATACATTGCTGTTTTCCAAAAGTTCATTTACTGCCTTGTGGACTTCCCCCATGACAGCACTGTGGAATGTATGTCCCAGTCTCTTACAACTTAACTTCAATGTCTGCTACGCTGGCAATGGTGAACTTCAGCAACAGGTCTAGGAGACCAGGAAAAGTCATCTCCTATTATCAGGATATAGCACACAGTAGACATTTTCAGGAAGACAGTGACATCCCTTCAAGATCCTTTTGAAAACAGGGACCATAAGAATGTGCAAGGATTTGCACCTTAGAATTTATTGGTTTTCTGCCTTCAGTGACTAATGTGTAGCAACTCCATGTACTACCTCTCTAAGGCTATGCCAGGGACAATGGAGATTATTCTCACCTCTTGCAGCTCCTAGAGAATATAATGTGGGAGGTTGTTCTGACATATAGACAGGAGATCATGTCATGGATGGGGTCCAGATGCTCCCTGCTTATTCCACTGCTTTCAGAAAAGAGCAATTTACTTTTCTGTAGTGCCCAGCAAGCGGAAAAGGAACAATGGGTATAAACTTAAGCATAGAATGTTCCACTTCAATGTAAGGAGGAACTTCTTTACTGTGAGGGTGACAGAGCTCTGGAACAGGCTGCCCAGAGAAGTTGTGGAGTTTCCTTCTCTAGAGACTTTCAAAACCCATCTGGATGCATTCCTGAGCGACATGCCCTGGGTGATCCTGCTTTGTCAGGGGGGTTGGACTCGATCATCTCTAGAGGTCCCTTCTGACCCCTACCATTCTATGATTCTACTGCTGCTGGGCCAAACCAAACAAACAAATCATCTAAGGTGTCTTCCCCACTAACCCTTTTGGAGATGTCTGAAGATGGAGATGGGATCACATGCCTCAGGAGCTCACTTCCATGCCTAATATCACCATCATTAATGGTGCTCTTTCCCAATCAAGTTGGGTGAATCTGGATGTTCCTCTAGGCACTATGACCATGATATTTCTCCCTGTGTCATTCCACAGTCATGACACTGAGAAAAAGACACTTCTTATGACATGACACATGGTATGTGTTAATGTACATCACTGGTATATGCTGTAGCTGCTTCTCAATCCCAGTGATTGCCTGAGCTCACAGACAGGGATTATTCTACCTCTGAGCAGTCATAGTATGTGGTTGGCAAAAAATAATTACTCCATCAACTCAGTGTCTTTTCTTCAGTGAAAAGGAACATGTTCACACTCACCATTTCCTGTCTTGTTTTACTGTGCCAAGATAAAGTCCCAGCAGCTGCCACACTCCTTCATTCCAGAGACCAGCTTAATACACATCATTTATTGGATGGGGAGAAAGGGCTCTTTTTCAGACTTATTTAGCCATTGCATTAAACCAGGAATTATATTTGTCCTGGTTTGAGTTAGAACAGAACAAATTCAGTTCCATAATTTTATTTTTCAGCTCGGTCTCTTCTAACTAACTGCACTGTCTGAAATCAGCAGCCTGTTTCCACAGGCAGTGTCAGCTTCTAGCAGTGATAACACCCTGTGTTTAGAGTTACTACCAAGGATGGGAACACAGAAAGGCTCTTGCTTATACTTGCTCCTGTGCAGACCAAGGTCACTGCTAAATCTCATGTGCCATGCTGGGGGTGCAGAAAGTAAAAGGATACACCTGTGGGGGGGAACAGACAGGACAGGTGACCCTAAACTGACCAAAGAGGTATTCCAGGCCATGTCATATTCAGTATAAAGATGAGGAATCACAAGGATCAAGATCTTCTTCAATGGCCAGTGTCCCAGCAGGACTCTGTCCATTCTGCCTTCGATCCCAATCCATGTATTACTGAATCCAGTTCCAGAATTTAGTTCCTGAATCTGGTTCCCATCTGCTACTGAGTCCAGTCTGGGACATCCCCAGTGCCTGCTCCTCAGCATCAGTGGTGATGTAATTGTCACCAAGGGGGTTGGGTTCAGTATTTATTTTGTATATATTTGTATATATTCCATTTTATTATAATTATTTTCATTAAAGATGTCTCTCTCCCTGTTCCCTTTCTCTTCTCCTTTGGGAAGGGAAAGGGGCTAACAGAGAGCATCTTACGGGTCTAGTGGACAGCCCTGACCCTAAACCTTGAAAACACCAGATTTGAAAGACCAGCATACTTCAGTATCCTAAGGGTAGGACCAGGATTGCTACCATGTGAGACGAATGGTTAGCTCTTCTGTCTCTTCTAGCTCTTCATTTGGACATACTGTGAGGCTGTAGGATGTGGAAGGTCTGTACCTAGCACAGGCTTTAACAGGGTCATCAAGGTATGGTTGTAATCTAGTATCATCCCACAGCCCTATTGCCCTAGTAAATGGGCAATAAAAAAAATTAAATATATTTTATAACTACTTCTAAGCTCATTTTTACCTAATTGGATGGCCATCATGTCAGCTACATGGCTTAACAGGCAATTTGTTTACAGCTAAACTATAGAATTTAAGCCTTCTGTCCCAGGCTTGATATTGCACGGGAATGTGAAAAGATTTAAACATTTTTTTCTCAAAACAACTCAATGTTAAAAAAAGAAAATAAAAATAAAAAACCCCATAGTATTTTTCAGCACATGTCCACCTTAGAAAGTGGCAGGGAAAAAAAAAAAAAGAATTTTAATTATGCTTAACTCCTCAGTGAACTCCAACTACGTCATTGTTTAATCACTGTCACGATCCACCCTAGCAAACACATGACTGACTGCAGTGGTTTTTTTCACAATAATCTTCTGTACTGAGTTTTTTAAATGCTATACCAGATCTGTATCCTATAGTACAACTTTATCATTTGGAACTCAAAATAGCATTTAGTTAATAAGTTTTCTAAAACAGCATTCTTCTGAACTACATTTAACTATCCCACTGAAATACTGCTCTGAGTATAATTAGCTACAAATATAAATTTTCAGGGTTAGTCTTAGTGCATTCAACATATGCATACATACACCTTATTGAAAAACAAATTACCATATTCCCCTTCATATAGTACTGCATTCTGTCAGGAACTGTCATCAGGTCATTTCAGTTTAAGAATTTCTACAAATTGGTGTTAGATGCCCACTAACCAATTGTAGAACACATAAAATGGATTAAAATCTGAAATTAGATAGGAACTAAAAACTCTTTGCTACCTCCCAGATACACTCATGCCATAACCACATATTTTTTTTCTAGAGAGGATATTTTTGCTGCCACCTTCACATTGAGTGAAACATGCAAGAAGCAGCCCCCTGACAGCAGACCAACAACTGTCCATGGCTCTTTGTAAAAAAAATGGGAAGTACAGTTGGTTCATTCTGTTGTACTAATCTTATTCTGTTATATTTATCCTCAGTTAAAGAGATACTAGTGCATATTATCTGCTAAAGGCTAGAAATGGAAATGTGAGAGTTTCTTCATTTTCCTTAGTGAACAGCAACAACAAACAGCAGCAGAGTTCCTTTTATCCTTAGCTATTAAGCTTTTAGCAGAAAGCTCAAATGGATTAATCTGTTGCAAGAACTCCAGAATCCCCACTTTCAAAAATCCTGGCCCCTGTTCCTCACAGCTTCTCCAGGTTTCCTACCATACAGCCATCAGTTCTCTGACACGCTTAAATGGCACTGTCTAACCAAATACAGTTACATGGCAGTCAAAGTTCCCATAGCTTATCATTTACACCATGTCAAAAATATAAGTTGCAAAGTGCCAAGATGGCACTGAAACACAAGTGTTTATATTGTTAAAGCACTATAAAGAACCTTGGCATGCGTTGGAGTTTGCACAAGCCAGGAACCATTTCAAACAGACAGTTTGCACATAAAATTCAATTGGAAACTAAGATACCTTAGTAGTAGAGATGTGCGCTGTTCCACGTCCCTTTGAATGAGTAGACTTAATTTATGTTACCTACCACAGGTACCATAGCCCTCAATGTCTAAAAAAGACCATGTCACATCACTTAAAACTCTGGTGTGCAGACAGCCAAGCAGTGTATAAAACAGAGTAAAAAAAAAAAAAAACAACCAATTAAATACTAATAGACACAGACACCTCACAACCAGTATTGTAAAAGCATCAGATCTAATTCAGATCCCATGCAGTTGTGAACTTCTTAACGTTCTCTTAGAAAT
Organism: Megaceryle maxima; assembly: GCA_024605025.1. Lineage (NCBI taxonomy): Eukaryota > Metazoa > Chordata > Aves > Coraciiformes > Cerylidae > Megaceryle > Megaceryle maxima. Next base: position 4,700 of record JANHGN010005316.1, on the reverse strand, counting down.
GCTTTTCAATGCAGCATCAAGCAGGGTAGAGCCCATGAAACCTTTCTGGCAATCACCCTTAAGCATGCCTTCCACCTTAATGTTTTATCACTGATATATTTAGATAATAAAGACTACCAGAGAAAGAGGACTACAAGTGAAATAAAAATACAGTGAAAGAAACCAGATTTAAAGAGCCAAGGAGAGCAGTTTAGCAGAAGTAAGGCTGAAGGAAAGGGCACCACATTCTGGTCACATAATTTGGGACCCAGCCCTGCAAATCTCAAACCACAGAATCACAGAATGCTAGGGGTTGGAAGGAAACTCAAAAGATCATCTAGTCCAAACCCCTGACAGAGTAGGATCACCTAGATCAGGTCACATAGGAACGCATCCAGGTGGGTTTTGATTGTCTCCAGAGAAGGAGACTCCACAACCTCTCTGGGCAGCCTGTTCCAGTGTTCTGTCACCCTCACTGTGGAAAAGTTTCTCCTTACATTTACATGAAACCTCCTATGTTCCAGTTTGCACCCATTGCCCCTTGTCCTATCCTTGGATGTCACTGAGAAGAGCCTGGCTCCATCCTCCTGACACTTGCCCTTGACATATTTATAAACATTAATAAGGTCACCCCCCAGTCTCCTCTTCTCCAAGCTAAAGATACCCAACTCCCTCAGCCTTTCCTCATAAGGCAGATGTTCCACTCCCTTAATCATCTTTATCACTCTGTGCTGGACTCTTCTGAGCTGCTCCCTGTCCTCTTTGAACTGGGGAGGCCAGAACTGGACACAATATTCCAGATGTGGCCTCACCAGGGCAGAGTAGAGGGAGAGGAGAACCTCTCTCGACCCAGTAACCACACCCCTTCTAAGGCACCCCAGGATGCCATTGGCCTTCATGCTGGCTCATGGTCATCCTGCTGTCCACAAGGACCCCCAGGTTCCTTTCCCTACGCTGCTTTCCAACAAGTTAGTCCCCAACCTGTAGTGGTACCTTACAGGTACTTACCTCTACTTGGGCAAGCAAATTAGTGTCTGCTTATGCAGACCATGTCTGTCTACACTGCTCTTTAATTTACTGTCAGGTTTTGATGCCCTAATTACTTAGACTGCACAAATATCAGTGAATGCCCATGTGCTTCAGTGCTCTTCTGACTCAGGGTCTGTGATTGTATGTGGTATTTATACCTAAGCTAAACTATGACTTCAGATTTGGAGGTATATAGGAACCTTTAAAATGAAAAAAAAACTGCATTTTTTTTTTTTTTTTAAGTGTCTGGAAAAGTACTTTCAAACAAGCATTTGAAATCTAGTCAAAAGAAGAGATAAAAACCAATTTACACTTGGAAGTCTGTTATTATTTTGAGAAGCTTCAGTAACACCATGTATCCATTTAAGTCATCTGCTGCTACCCCTCTGCTTTCAGTTGGTAACAGCGTTGCAAAACAACCTTGTTGGCTGAAATTTTCTGTAGTGCTTCCTTCTCAGATTGATCTGGGCTTTTTTGATAGTAAAAGCCAAGGTGTATTTTAGACAAAACAGTTCAGCTAGTTCTAAGAATCAAGCTGAACAAAGGCTATTCTTCCCATGTTAGAAAATTGAAACGACTTTGTTTCCAACAACAAATCCCAGGCTGTTTGAAATCTGCCTAGGAAGTGACTTTAGTGCTTGAGATGTGCCTTTTGCCTGACTCCTGTTACCATCTCCTCCCAGCCCTGCAAAGCAGCCTGGGCTGAGGCTGCAGTTCCTACTCATTTTAACCCTCCTTCAACCAGGACTGCTGCTGAAAAAGGGTCCTGTCACCTTATCCTGACCTCACCTTCATACTCCCACTCTCCTGCTAGCACTAGTGAACTGGTCTTATTAAAACCTGATCCTTTCAGCCAGGTTAGCCTTCAAGTACATCTCCTCCCCAATCCATTTTGCCTCTGGCACATGAACGCAGAGGCCCATATAAAATAATGGGTGGGATGGAGCAGCTAGAGAGGGGGAAGACAAGGACAGGATGGCCTCTTTGATGGTTGTACAGACCCATTTCAGGTCAAAGTGAGTTGTGGACTTGGTTAACAACCCTCAGAAACACCCTGGCCAGATATCCACACATTTTCAGTGCACTGGGGTATACTGTGCTGCAAAGTACTACTCCAAGATGAATAAATCTCTGATCAATGCACACTGATCCAGGTTCACTGCACCATGATTAGCAGTGACAGAGGCTTGAATACAGTACTGAAATGTCCAAAACCCTATGGAGAAAGGTGATGGATGGCTATAGGACAAAAACCCACAAGTTTGCATGAGAGAAACATTTTCAACTCCATTTCTCTGAAAAAGTGCTGACAGTATCATGAACATGATAGTATTTTTAGGAAACATCATATCTGAAGCCTTCTTTATGCCTTATGCCATCAAGGATGCTTCTGGCCTTCAGAGCAAGGTTAGAAGACCCATCCATCCCATCCCCTTCATCCCAGCACCACTCTCACCTGTGCACCGACAGCTCTGGTTGAAGAACTTGAGGGGCCACCGTTCCCGGTCATCCACATTTTGAAGGGTGTAGGGGCCACTCCAGGGCTGAGTATCCACCTGCACCTCCCGACACCATCCCCTGCCCTGCAGGGACCCGCAGACATTGCCTGGCTCCATCCCCAAGGCTGGGCAGCAGCGCTTCAAGCGAAGGGCATCCACTGTCATACAGGCACGGGGAAACTGTGCCTGTGCCTGGTGGGGACAGCAGCAGCTCAGGTAGCCCAGCCCAGCCCAGAAGAGCCACCTCAGGGCACCCATTATGGCCAGGTGCAGTCTCTGCCTCTCTTCTGGGCCTGAGCGAGTGGAGCAGGAAGGTCTCTGGCACTGGACAACCTGGCCTCGCCGCAGCTCCATGCTCCAGCCAACTGGGATAATCCCCCTTGCTGCTGAGATGCTGGTGTTGGGTGTTTGTTTAATCCCAGCCTCTAATTGCCTTGAATGCAGTTCAAAAGACGGGCACTTTGGCTCTGCGGTGCCTGCCCAGCAGCCACAGCTTTGAGCGCAGTTTATATAGAGGTTGGGAGAAGCCCTCATTAGAGGGATTAACACGGTACAAATCCTCGTGTTTTGCACATGACATCAAGGGCAGAAAAGATGCCAGCATGAGAGCAAGTCCTGCAGGCTCTGGCAGCTTGTCACAGAGTGAACGCCTTGGATTTATTTCTCCAAGTCTTTCATGAGCTTCAAGAAATTGATAGTCTTGTTTTAGCTGAGGTGGCTGGAGAAATTAGTTTATTCTTTAATCAAAATGTGTAAACAGATGATAAACAGAAGAGAAAATCCCTTTCTCTTTTCAGTTCATTCACTGCAAGATAATACTTTTCACTAAAGCAGCAGCAGTAAAAAATTAACTGGAAGCACTGAGGATATAGGTGCATCATTAATGAAAATTAATATACCTGGTAATAAGTGTTTGGGATGGAGACTCCACCTGATGACTGCAATACTCCAGTGATTATACTGGAAACATCTGAGTGGCAAGTAAAGGAGGGTTCACTTCTTAATAGCTGTTTCACATGCAAAATAAATTATTTGTTTTTAAAGGGTTAGTGGTCCTTGTTTGCTCTCTAATTCTTTCCCCGTCATTACACCAGAGGTTGTTTTGGGGCTGGCTGATAGACTCTCAGAACTGTCACAGCTGAGCATTTATTACCCATCTAGCAGGAGACGGTCTGTAAGATCAATACACTTACCAGACATGCAGACAAGTGTTTTTGTTCATGACATAGACAAAAAATCATTTAAAAAATCTCCTAGTATTCAGCAGTTCTTGCCCACAATCCAACTCCTATGTGCTAGAGGATCAAAATGAATAAATCAAAATAAAGTAGTGAGAAGTCATGAGAGGAATCTGAAGCAATAGCTATTAGTTCAGTTCCACCATACTGAATAAAACCTGGCAACTCCCTCTGCATCACTGAAAGCTTTCCCTACCCATCCCCTCCATACCTCTGTTGTTTAATCATTTTTGTAAGCATGTATAATGAAAACAGCTGTGGTTTTATCTGTTCTATTCAGTATTTCCACGGATGTTCAACCACAACATTCTGGCATGAGAAGTCTATTATCTATGCAGCAAACATTGCTGTCGTGCAGCTAAAGACTTCATCCACACTGCAGACACTACCATCAGCACTTTCAAGTTCTCAGATCTTTATGTCAAAAATTTATTATTTACCGGACAAGCTATAATCTGATTCTGCTTTATTTATGGAAGCACAAAGCCAATTAGCAATACCACATAGTCTGACATGAGTTTCAACTCATCTCCCTTAGGATTCAATTTACCTGGAATAGGCTTTTGTCTGCTGCTCTCAACAGAAAATGTGAAAAAGTCAGAAAGTATGACCAGTTGCTGGAAAAATATGTTGAAAGAGCTCAAGAGTTATAAATGGAGGCACTGACTCAAAACCACTATGAACAGCACACCTGCCCATACTATGAAGCACCTGAATATGCCTCTCTGGTGTGGGAAATACCAGTCTTTGAATCTAGGTTAGACGATGTCTTAAAACAAAGTTACCAACATACCATCTAAAAGCAGTTAAAATGAACACAAATATAACAGCATCACCAAATAAAAATTAAAAAAAAACCCAACAAACCAAAACAACAACAACAACAAAAAAACAAAAACAAAAACAAAACAAAAAAAAACAAAAAAAAACAACCCCAACACAAAAATTGAGAAAC
>JANHGN010005315.1:42848-96376 GCA_024605025.1 Megaceryle maxima | reverse complement strand
CTCTGCTCTGGTGAGACCTCACCTGGAATACTGCATCCAGCTCTGGAGCCCTCAGCACAGGAAAGACATGGACCTGACGGAGCAGGTCCAGAGGAGGGCCACAAGGATGATCAGGGTGCTGGAACACCTATTCTCTGAGGACAGGCTGAGGGAGCTGGGATTGTTCAGCCTGGAGAAGAGAAGGCGCCAGGGAGACCTAACAGCCACCTTCCAGTGAAGGGAGCTTATACAAAGACTGGAGAGGGCCTGTTTACAAAGGCCTGTAGTGAAAGCATGAGGGGTAATGGTTTTAAATTAGAAAGGAGTGGATTTAGATTAGAAATGAGGAGGAAGTTCTTCACCACGAGAGTGGTGGAGCACTGGAATAGGTTGCCCAGGGAGGTGGTTGAGGCCCCATCCCTGGAGACATTGTTGACAAAGCTCTGAACAACCTGCTCTAGTTGAGGATGTCCCTGCTCTCAGTAGGGGGATTGGACTAGATGACCTCTAGAGGTCACTTCCAACCCAGACATTTCTATGTTTCTATAATGGAATACTAAAAATTACTGTAAGACATTATTTTTTTCATACATTTGATCCTGAAAATGCTACAATAACCGGACCTGCCTGAGAAAATAAGCTCTCAATCTAGTAGTTTAATTTAGTTATTCTTTTTTCTGCAGCAATGCACTATTTGTAAAGATGCTGTCCTATGTGACTCAGTCTTGAAGTCCTGAAAGAATATTAGAGAAAAACCTAGGTTGCTTGCTGATATGGTATGCACAGTTTGACAGTTATAGGACTAATTCAGGGAAGTACTTATACATGTGCTTAACTTTAAACACTGCTTAAATCTCATCAACTTTAATGGAACTTAATTACATATGCAAGCACCCTCAAAACATAAGATCATTTCCTGTAAATCAATTATTTTTAAAAAGAGTACTATATAAAAAATATTAAACTGTAAATTTCCAACCACAGTACAGATTCTGTCTAGTAAATGAACTGTTTTTAAAGTAATTTTAGCTGACTTGCTTTAGGAGTAGCAAAAGTAGTGAGTGTTTATCTATTTTATTCTTCTTTAATGCAGATGAACAGAAAGAAGCAGTAAGTATGAAGCACTACTGGCCACTTTTATCTTTGCAAAACTCCACTGGCTCCCGTGGAGTGTTGCTAGGGATGAATTTGGTCCACTGTTGGCAGAATACTTGTTCTGACTGCATGTGACAGCACAATTTAGTAAAAGTATATTAAATAGACCATTTAGACATCACACTTTTAGCATTTTGAGATCCATAGGAGAGACGGTGAAGCACATATGGTAAATTGCTCCCTGGAATTAACGTTCTGATTTGATTGTTGTCTACAAGATTAAAAATAAACAGGAAGTTTTTGAATCAGAAATTTCAGAGGAAAACTGTGAGAGTTGATAAGCACACTTAATATACTATCTAGATGGACCATTGGTTTGATCAGGCATGTCAGTTCCTATGTTCCTGCAAATAGCTTTTCAGTACACAAATGCCAGAAGGAATTTGATCTCAAGCAGAGGTTAGAACAAGTTAATTTTATTTTAAATTCTTGTGGTTTGGGAGTAGTAAAAAATAGAATGATCAATTTTTAGTACAACACATACATGTTAATGCATAAGTTCAATACATTTAAGAAAGTACAAATGACTTCAGCCTTCTACCTTTCTGGGGTTATGCTAATACAGCTTCTCCCAGAGTAAGGCCAACAGTTGCTGATGATTTAGAAAGGAAATGCAGACTCCAGGTATATTTGAAGCTGAGCTTATTTTATTTACTGTACTTCAGTGTCAAATTGAATGAATGTTCTGTTTTTAAGATTGATGATTTTTTGTGATCCAGAGGGCAACTATAGAACCATCCAAGCATGTAATTTATGGATACTTATGCTTTTATTAAAGATCTAAGAAATGCTCAGTTTTTAATATTGGGAATATATGGATTGATGAAACTTATCCTTACACAGGAAGAAAGTACAAGATGGATGGTCTTTTAAGATGTACTTGAGTACTCAAGGGATTTGAGAGCTGCACTAGTCATGTGTTAGTCCCTTGCATTGTTATAGTCTGTTTTAGATATATTGCAGAATTTGTACAACTGGAGCAAATTGACTTAAGTGTAAGTTCAAAGTGGATCAAGCATTGCACCAAGGCAAATATTATTGCAAGGCAATATTTACTACAGAATCTAAAAACTAATCGACAAGAGAAACAGTTGATAGTAGGATTTTAGTTGACATCTGAATGAAGTCAGCCAACTGTACCTCTGTATAATTTGTTTCTTGCACAGAGGTTTAACTTCTTAGAAAGTTAAAATGGAGAAACACAATTTTTTCTTATTATCCATTTCTGACAAAAAGTTAATTATGGCATTGTAATAAAGTAGTGGCAGAAGACAGCTATCATAAACTAGGAAGTTAGTATGTAACAAAAACACAAGGTCTCAGATTTGCCCCAGTGAAGACCTGTGATTTCTGTCATTAAATCTGCTTGTTGCTTTCTATTTTATTTATTTTATTTTATTTATTTTATTTTATTTTATTCCTTTTTTCCTTCATGGTAAATTCCAGCTATGCCCTTGAATGGCTGTGACCACCTGTTCTTCCACACCTGTTTCAATTTCTAAACCATATGTTGCAGACACAGGCTAGACTCACTATAGACATGATGTACTTTCTTCTAAATATTTCATAGGTTTCCTATTTTCTGTGCTTCAAAATAATTTGAAAGCATTGATTTTGCTGAAAATCAGGACTGAGACTGGATGTTTTCTCAAATATTACCTCTGTTCCTTTGGCAAGTGGTTCTAACAGTTGCCGAATCATAAAAAAATCCTCAAAGAGCTATCAGCACATTGCTATCAGATACTAGTGCTATCATTTCAAAATGAACCCTGCTGTGATCAGTGATAAGGAAACAGAAGGTACGGTAACTCTTGGTGTAACAGAAGTACATTTGCAAATAATAATTTGCAGGATGATACTTCCTAGGCTGATTAAGTGTTCAAAACAGTTTTGCAATCATATGTTCAAATAGAAAATTTCATAAAATTCCTTTATGTTATGTGATCCTTATAGTTGGCTAAATCCTCACCTGGTGTACACTAGACCTTTAAAAATTGTTTTCAATGAACACATAAGAACTTGTTCATTAAATGTACAAAAGTACCATGAGTGCCTCATCCACTGGTATGGGCATCTATCTGTAAGTTCGTAACTTATAGAAACACGATGGGCTTGGATATTCAGGTATAATGTCCCTTTTGTTCTGTTGGCATTTAAGTAAAACCTCATTCAAACAATGTTCTATCCCTTACACTGTCCCTTGAACAGAAGAGCTTCAATACCTGTGGAAAATAGATAAATGCTGATGGTATATAGGAAAACTATTTCGTATTAAATTAGTCCAAATTAGCAGGCTTTGAATTAGATGTATTCTTTGGACTTTCAATCACTTCCTACACTGCAGTGTTACTTCCATTGCCTCCCATAGACATATTTTTTCACCAACTTGTACTGAATTGATTCAGAAAGGAAAAGAAACTCTTGTGCATAGACATGTTTTCTGCAGTCATTTGCTTGTGGTGGAGATTGAGATGGTTTTATAAAAGCCCTTTATGCTTCGCTGACTTTAATCTACTGTTAAAGCATTTGGGTGAAGTGGAATTGCTTGCAAAATGATTTGTTAGGGCATGGACTCCATGCTTCACTTTTACCCTTCATAATGAACTAGGAATATATACTTATTACACTATGCAGGAGTAGTGAATAATCATGGGTGATGCAGAGCTGAATGTTTAATTAATGTCATGGATAAACCAGAATAATACTAGGCTCTTTGCCTATTATTGTCAAAGAGCAGCAGCTGCCAACATAAGAAGTCAATTATTGTTTATAATAGCTTGTACTGGTGAAAATCAAGGCTCCTGGAGGTGGTATGCATTCCTTCTTTATCTCTCTCTTCTTTTTTCAGTCCTGTTTTGCTTGTCTTCTGCTTCTCCTTTTTCTCTACTGTATATCCATTCACTGATTATTTATTCAGAAAGAAAGTTGTAGTGTCAGAAATAAACCACTCCTTGCTTGCTGCTTCTTTTTCTCCTTGTCTTTTATTTATTTATTTATTTATTTTGTCTCTTATATCCCATTCATCTTTATAGTCTTTCAGCAACTATATTGGTTTAAGTGAAGTCATTAGAAATAGCAACATGGAGAAATTAGATAATGGGAAAAGACAGAATTTCAGCTGACTGTTGAAGTCTAAAAGTAAATAGAAAGACAATATTCCTAAGCACAAAGCAGAAGGAATCAAACCCTACAAATTTTTTGTCTGAAAACTTAATTTTAGCTTAACTTACTCATTGATCTACTAGAAGTTTGGTTCATTATTTGTCCAGTAGTGTTTATGGAATTCATACCAAAAGTTAAAATTCCTTGTGTTGCTCAACAGAGAGTATTCACATAATAAAAAAAGAAATCTTCATCCTAGTTTAGGACAAGAATTTTGTTTTTAAAAGACTTGCTCTTAATAATGATTTTACCTTTATTTTGAAGAAAAAAAAGTCTTTGTGATACTTATCTGTTGGAAGTTCCAGGATATAAGTTGAAATACTTTTCTTGTTGTTGTTGTTGTTGTTGTTTGGTTGGTTTGGGTTTTGTAGTATTATTTTCACATTGCTCTAAGGTAAAGTCCTAGATGGGTGGATTACAGTTTCCTAATGATATCTTTGGTAGTTGGGATCTGATACTAACTGACACCACCTCATGACCTGTGACTATCTTCTGAAAGACTTTTGAATGCATAGGCCACCTGAATGCACAAGGAGAACTGGTTTTAGCCACTGGTGCCAGCAATGGACTGACTGGGAGGTTGTTTTCTACTCCTTTCTTTGCTTCTCTATAACAAAAAAATCATCTGATAATGTCTAGCTCTTCTGTATTTACTAAAAACCTTTGAGTTCCTTATCATCCAGTTTAAATTTAAACCATTTCTTCTCAAAAACAAAGGACTGTGTCTCAGTTCTTGGAGCTGGAATTAGTGAGTTCTATGAAATGGAGATAAATGAATTGAAATGGATGGAACTTGTTTATCATCCATGGTTTTTCAACGTGATTTTTTCATATTTTACTTTCCTGTAATAGTCTTGATCTCTGATGCCATAGACTTGCTGAGATGTTTTCATATTGGCTTAGTTTTTCAGTATTCCAAAATTATGTTCTCTCTTGTGTTTTCATACATAAGCTTAACTAAGATACCAAAATGCTTTCCTCTGGCTACTTAGTGACTTAGTGGAGAAAAACAAAGTCAGTCTTTTAATTAGTTGTTTGGTGTATGAAAACAAGCAAGTATCTTCAGGTACATAAGATGTGACAGGGAAATATATCCAGTGTTAGTCTGGGTCTGACAGTCTGCTTATGGAATCAATACAGACAAGCTCAATGTCACAATCTTAAGCTGCCTTCTTGTTGCAAAGCACAAGGCTGGAGACATCTTTTAAATGAAACAGAAAATGTAGCTCAATTAAGAAATGGAAATGTTTAAATGTGATGGAGACAGTGATGAAAACCTTGGCTTAACACAGAGCTTGAGCTTCTAAAAACAAACCTTCTTGGAAGGTACATGTGCAGATGTGTTTCTATTTGTTCATGCTATGCTTCAGATGGGAAAACTTTATGTATTTGACTGAACTAGCTACTAGGATGGAAGTCATGTTTTGTTTTAACACTACCATAGGATAAAAAACAGTGGCACTCGTATTTGGCCACTAACTTTTCTTCTTATGGGCTTGACTGTCACGCTTCTGCCCTTACATCTGCGTTCTCTTGTGAAGGGGTCTAATATGCAAACTTTAGACAACAATCTGAGTGTAAACTAAAAATCAAGGTGAAATCTGGAACACTCCAACATGAAAAAAAGTACAAGCATAAGGAATCATATCTCAGTATTTTACTGTCCAGCAGTACTGAGTCTTAAACCAGGATCCTCAAGGGTGTTTATATAGTCATTCACCACTGACCACACAAGGTCGAGATCTGAGGTCTTTTTTCTATTATCTCTTTCCCACTTTAAAAAAAAAATATAATTTTTTAATAATTTATTTTTTAGTGACTAAATTCTGTCATCACAGAATTCAACTAGCTAGTGATTTAAGGAAAAATAAGATATCATAGTACTGGAAGGTAAATATAGTTCCCTCCACATGCTTTACAGCTTTACAGTACAGTTCCCTTCACAGCTTCTAAAAGCAATATAAGGTTGCTGCTGCCAGGATGGTCATCCAGAATAACTCTCCTTGTATTTGAATTAAAGAAAATTTTTTTTTTTTTTTTTTTTTTCTTTTTTTTTTTTTTGTTTGTTTGGTTGGTTTTTTTTTTGGGGGGGGGTAGTACAATATGTTAAAGGTTTGACAGAGATGTTTTTCCTATCAAAGAGAAGCATACACATTTTGCCAGTGAAATGAAATTGTATCACAGTAAACACCATTGTGACAAAAAACCAGAGTACTTTCTTACAGCTGCAGGGCTTATATGTTATACAGCCTCCTCCTGATAGGCTAAACTTGAAGCCAGTGCAAGTTATTCAGTGAGAAGTTTGAAGAAATCCTCAAAAATATAACCATTGGTTCTGGTTAGTGATACAATGATTAATTAATTACATGTCATTGAAAATAGCAATGTGCCAATAACAGCTGGCTGGACCCCCAGTAACAGATATCATTAGGGAAAAATTTAGTGTGATCTCTAAACCATACTACTGTTACTACCTTTCACAGTAAAGCTTAGAAGCCCCTAACAAGAGCAATCTGCTTGACTTTAAAAACGTAACAGAAGATTATTCATTGCTGCTGGTTCAAAGCATTCCTAGAAAAAGCAGAAAAAAGGTAGGAAGAGAAAGAGAGACAGAAGTGATGCAGCTAAGGTAATAATTGGGCTGTCCTGGGAAGTCTGGAAGTAGGCTAGCCTTAGTGTTTCCTTGTGAATCTGACTGTAGTGGAGGCCTGGAGAACTTCTTGTGTTACATCTGTCTCACCTCCTTTATGTTCATAAAAAGCGTGTTTGTAAGGAGCAGCAGCAATATCCTAATGATGGAAGCAAGGTGTTGTAGGGGCATAGAATTTTTCTTTGATTCCGTCCAGGAATGACTTTTGGCTGCTTACAAGATACAGTAAAATCAGTGATGGACATGGAAAAGTTTCTGTGGTTTTCTGTAAGTCCTTCAAGCACCTGTATGCTACCATAGCTCAAGAAATTTAATTTTATTTACTGGTCCTTAGTAAATGAGTTTTCCTATCCTGCCAAAAGGAAGAATTGTAAAAGTACAATTAATCTGTGACTTCCAGGATTTCTTAAATTCTGTTTGATTTTGAGGATAGCATTGAAAAGTCTAAGCCACTTTGATTTCAGTAAGGTTTAAGCTCCTCACTTCATCTGTGAATCTGAGTCTTGGTAGGTTTCAATATATATATATATGATTTTATATCTATATATCTTTTAATATGTTATGGAAAAATTGAGTTTTGCTCTGGGATGAGGAGACGGTAGTCTGTTGACAAAATGAGCCTCCAGTTTAGAAATCTCATACACGTGGAGGCAGTTAACATGAAGTTTTACATGCAGACCAAGTAAAATCCTGGACCTGGGAAGCCTGCAACATCTGAAAAAACCTTTCTTTTAAACCACCCAACCTGGTATAACTGGGGTGTAATAGTTCTCAAAACATTCTGAATGCAGAATACTTTTTTCTCAGTGGGAACTCAGCTTGTGCTAGAAAGTTTAGTAATGACTACTTATTTTGAATGAGAAAACTCAATCAAATATAAAATTTGAATTCAAACACAGATTTAAACCTCTCTATTTAACAATATCTTCAAATGTAGACACAAAAGTGACTATCACAGAATCACTGTGGTTGGAACCTCCTCTGGCGCAACTTGATGCTATTTCCTCTTGTCCTATCAGTTGTGACTTGTAAGAAGAGACTACATATATTCCTACCTTTAAATCAATTTATCTGTCATTGTAAAATTATTCCAATAATAATTAAATGGATTCTAGATCTCGGAGAACTCCACAAAATCAGACCAATTCATTGTATATCTTGTCACATAATTTTTTTAATCAGAATTTGTTATGCTGTAGTAACTCAAGCAGAGACATTTGCTTTTCCTTGTTCTTTACCATGAGATGAGAAATACTACTCCAGAAGGAAGGTTTCTGAGGTGCTAAAAGAATTAAGGATATAGTTAAATGTTGGCCTTAGTGGTTATCTGTGGTATATGCTTACCTAAGGGGTGTCTCTCATCAGTATAATACCTGGAGAACATGATTTTCTGAATAAGCCTGAAACAAAATGACTATTCAGGAAATAAAATGAAGCAGTACAATAACTGGTATTTTTTCTTATGACACTATGTCAGCTTTTGTTCTGTCTTCCAATGCCCTAAAAAAAAGAATTAAAAAGAAGGAAAAAAAAAAACCCAGAACAATATATCTTTGTGAGGGTTCTTTAGTTTCTTTGTCCATGAAATCCTGGAGTACATCGACAGAGATGATCTTAAATAAAATGTGTGACATACAAGGTGATAGTACAATTTAGAAGGATTCACAAGTAAGATATACCCTTATTTTTTCAGTTTTGTTCTGTTTATCTCTGATATAATGTGTCTCCATATAATAATATTAGAGAATGTCTTCACAAGCAAAAATCAGAATATTTAAGATTGATCTCTAGAAGTTAAATAATGCTAAAAGCTAAATATAGGAAGTGGAAACTAAACATATGGAGCTACAGAAATAGGTTTTTAGGAACATATATCCAAGAAAAAGGAAAATCTTTCTTACTCAGTTTTTGATGAAACTTGTGATAAAAATAGGAAACTGCTGAATCTTAAACCTGAAATCCTTTATTGTGGCAATTGAGAAATAGTAATTTTATGTTTATACCTAAATAAGCATATCTAGGATTTGGATGATGATTCCAACCATACAGTTTAGACCACTTTTGATTTTAATAGTACTGTGATATCCTCAAACAGTAAAAAAGCCCTACAAAGATGGTAAAGTCATCCCAAATGTTAACTGTTCAGAATGTTACAGAATGGTAGGAAGAATATCCAGGAGCTTTTGTTCATTTTTTTCTTCTGGCTTCTTAAATTTTCTTTAGTGTTGTTAAGCAATTTTTTTTCTGCATATTACACCATCTTCTTGAGTGATTTACAGTTGTTAAGTTTCATGGAGAGGAAATATTGGGTATTAAAAGCTCCGTCATCTATCAGAGAAAATCATAACAAGAACTAATGTCTGGATGTTAAGATCAAATGCATTCAGGTTAGAAATAAAGCACATTACTGTTGCTGGTGCTCACTACCAGAATTACTTAGAAAGGGAAATCACAGAATCACAGAATGGTAGGGGTTGGAAGGGACCTCTGGGCATCATGTAGTCCAACACCCTCTGCCAAACTAGGTCCACCTAGGGCAGGTTGCACAGGAATGCATCCAGGTAGGTTTTGAAAGTCTCCAGAGAAGGAGATTCCACAACCTTCTGGGCAGCCAAATTGTGCATTCTCCACCTCTTGATGTTTGCAGAACAGTCCTGGATGTTTGGGTTTTTTTATAGGCATTATTCAATCAAACCCATTTATTACTGATGTGATTACAGGAGTAATTTGGTATATAGTTTTTAGCTTGAGATATGTGCAAAGGTAGGCTAAATGCCTCAGCAACTTGATCTTGAAGTATTTTATTAGACAAGTCTGTTCAAGTGGAATATAAATATTTTAAGAGTTGATGTTTTATAGAAAAACTTTATTTTTGAAAATATCAGCTTATCCACTGAGGCAATATTTTGCTGTAAACGTATTGCACCTTAGGTTGATAAGTCTCTGGTTTTACTTTTTCCCTTTTAAAATGTCTTCTACTAGCCCTACAATGAAACAAAAAGTTTGATTAAATTATATCTATATCTATCTATAAAGCAGGATTATTATCCTGCTTTAAATATCTGTATTATATTTCTCTTGATCTTTCCACATTTTTAATCACTTGAATCAGAAGCAGCTGTGAACCACAGGCCTTCAGTGGTATGAGGAGAATCCAGTCTAACATGATTTGCTGGGAGCATTGCTTCAATGCAGCTACAGAGGGACATGGTTCACAGCATAGGTGGAGAAAGCTTAAGTCTCTATGCCAAGGCCATATAGACCATAAAGCTTCTTGATAAGTGGCTTTTGTACCCTTAGAGCTTTCACTTAACATTTTTCTTTAGCTTTCTATTGCATAATTTTTAGGACATTAGGAAAACAGGGGCAAATTTTTTATTGTCAGAGAATCACAGAATGGCTGACATTGGAAGGGACCGTTAGAGACCATCTGGTTCAAGCCAATCTTAAAACAGAGTCAGGTAGAGCAGGTTGCTCAGGGTTGTGTCTAGTCAGGTTTTGACTATCTTCAGGAGTTGAGAGTCTTCAGAGTCATAATTCTCAAGTTTCTAAGCTGAAAACCAGGAATTGTTGACTGAAACACCTCTCTGAAAAATAACAGTAGTAACGTGGTTGTTTCCAGGCTTCCAAATAGTTCTGCAGGAATTGCTAGAGGCAGAAAAACATGAAGGACTAGGAGGCTTGGTGGACTCCCTTTTTCCCAGCTCAGTGCATACAAAGCTGCTGCATCTCTCTGTCTCCCATTATGTGCACACAAGGAGACTACTACGAGACTGTAGCCACACAGGCCACCATGAAGAACGGTGCCTGTAGTGGCAACCCATAAAAGTGCACACAGCCCTCACATAAATATGAGTCTCACAAACAGCCTGAACCTGTTCTTCCCCTCTGCGATCAGGACAGACAAACCTGCTGACCAGCTACCCATTCACATGAAACTGGTTTTGTCACATTTTCTCTCTGTTTTCCTATGTGTATTCTTTTCCAGTTCACGTTGGTCACCCTCCTTCCCCATCTTTGGTCCTTCTATTAAAATTTTTTTAACATTCCCACAGTTCATTTAAAACATCCCATAATAACAATTAGAGTCTACAAATCCTCTTCCTTCCTCCACCGTGTAGTAAATTCTGTACCCTTGTAGGCAATAATCCCCTTTAGTCTGAAGGCCTGTGAGAGAGAGGGTTTCTGCTATTAACTCACCTCAGTGGTTTTCACACTATGGACAATCATTTTCTCTTGATAGTCATAGGAGCAGCTGATTCTGTGTGCTCTAATTTTCACTGATGGAGTTTCATTGATTATGTTACTATGGTTCCTCCACTCATCACTGTTCCTCAGAACCTTGCTGAGTCTTTCTGTTTAATTTGCTTATCCTTCCATCAGAGAGTCTACCAAGAAACTTGCTTTTAAAGGGAGCAAGTATGGAACTTTTAAAAGAACTGAAAGAAAATTTCAGGTTTTTCTTTCACCAGCCTGCTCTACCTATTTAAGCAAGAAATTAACACTGTTTAGAACCTGAAATAATAACGTATCCCTGGCTTTTCATTCAGACTATAGGAGGGGTAGTGTGGGGAATTCAGCTTCTTTCAGGTTTTCTCTAATCTGTACCAGACAATCAACATCTGTTATTAAATTCATGTATCTATGTTCAATATTGCTGGGTTTGTGCACTCAATTCCCTGGTGGTCCCAAGTTGATCAGATATAACACCGTTGTATTTCTGTTCAGAAAGACCACCTGATACAGTTTTATGCAGGCTTTCTGCAAGCAGTGGAATGGGTGATATGTGATCTGCAATAATGGCTCTATAGAAAAAAGTTAGCTTTTCAAAATTTTGGAATCTTTCTGAATTGACAAAGTGGATTTTTCAAAGCTTTGTCTCATACAACTGTCTTATTTTATCTCCATTTTAGTAACTTTCTACTTAATATCAGATTGACTATTGCATAGAATCATAGTATGAGTATGAGCTGTAGCTCTTGAGAATGAAAGTGAGTGGGAGGAATGGGTACAGAAAGTAGCTGCTCTTAGGGAGTGGGAGAAACTATGAAAAAAGGAACATTAAAAGCAAGTAATTTGTATTTAAAGAGCAAATAAGTATACTTCATCCACTTTCCATTAATTCTCAGAAAACATCTTCCTTGATATACTGCTCAATATTTAGTGCTATATAGTTTGCAGATGAATTAATTTCTCCACTTCAAAGTAATAGGATGTTAAGCAAGACTTAAAGTGTTCCACTTTAACCATTGAGTTGCCACTTAACACTTTCTGATTAAACACACGTCTATAAATTTATTAAAGGTCACTCATTGACTCGATGTTGTTAATTGTTAATTTGTAATGCTCTTTGGGAGCATGGTTCCTGAAATTTTTTTGTTTATTCATTATGGGTTGTGGCTTTTGAAGTGTCTGCTATTTGACCTTTATATCTGACACCGGTAAAAGAATGATACAGGTTTGCTACTTACCCTGGATCTGTGATCTATTTCCTTATTATCACCATTAATAATGTGTCAGCATTACTGTTTTTATAGGGAGAAATGGATTTGAGTTTTCTGTAAACCTTTTGCCAGATGTGTTACATGTAGTAAAAGACTGATTATACTAATGATATTAGAAAGACAGAGAAAGGAAAAGGGAGGCCAGTTTCCCAGTGATGCTTTTTTGGAAGACAATTCTATTCTTCTTCAGAGTTCCTATGTGGTCCTGTAAAAAGCATCTTCAAAAATGTCCAACTTTGTCATATGTGAATGAGGTTCATTGGGGATTCAAAAGATGCATCCATGGCGTGATGTCTTTTGGTTACCTGTTACCAGCATGTTGAAGCAATAGATAAAAACATGGTCTTACTGTATCTACTGTGTGTGTATCATGTGTGTTTCTGTTTTATATCTAAAAGCTTTGCAATTCAAAGAAATCACTTGAATGTTACTTAACAGTTTTTATCAGGGTTACTCTTCTTAAACTGCACAGACCATCCTTAAATGGAATTTACGAGCATCCTTTGTCTTTATTGGAGATCAGCTGTAACTGGGAAACTGAAGCTCATGTCTCCTTTGTATTTCAACATTTTGACTCCTGGTAAATTAATACTTGAAGGGCAGCCCCATTGCAGCTGAGTGATTCTGTTCTTTTGCCATGTTATCTTTGTGTGGTTTTGAGATTTTTTTTTCCTGAATGGGTGAAAATCCTCCACTTTACTGGTAGTCAAAAAATGGTCTGTTTACTGGGTGCTGCTTGCATGCAGTAGAAAATTTTAAAACAGTTTTAAAAACAATAAGGAAAACTTGAAAAGGTCTTAGCCTTTGAATCAGAGGGCCCTTGAGTTGCCCAGTGTGGCAACATGTTGCTTAGGGGATCTAAATATCTATCTGGACTATATTAAAACAAAAATCTGAAATGACTGACACCTGATTTGAATATATTATGAAGATGCCTCCTACTAGTCTGTGGTAAAATTTAATCCAAGTTTTTCCAGGGCTTCAAATTCTCTGTTATTTCATGAAAGAGGCCAGGCTAAAAAGAGCCCTGGTTAAGGATGAGTTAGTATGTGAAAGGATTTTTAGAGTTATAGGACAGAAAGTCCAGGCATTACAGAGGCAGTTTTTCAGAAAACTCAAACTGAAATTTATTATATGACTTTGTACCAAGCAAATCTTTAGATGAGATTTATAAACAAAAGTTCAGTTAAGGGATCCTTTCTAAAATACTATATAGATGAACAATTAAATAAAATAACCTGATATCAAAGGAATGAGTATTTTTGAATGTAATTGTTCATATTAAAATGAAAAAGTATCACGCAATTCTTTCTGAATACAACACATAGCTGTTAGTAAACCATTCTTTTAGAAGGAATATAATATACATTTTCAGTAGTGTTCAGTTCTCTGATGAAACTGTTGCTGATGACTGGAATGTTAAATTAGTTGTCACTGAGGGAAAAATAATTTTCAAAGAAATTTTAATGTTCTTTTAGAGGAAGCATGAATACTTTGAACTTTCTCTGCTACTATAACATAACTTTATGAATTTTACATGTGTGGAGGGGATAAATAGATATTTAATTTAAAATGTATCTCTACAAAAAAGATGTTAAAAATATGAAAAGTTAAACAGTTAAACAATTAGTATTGTTATAAAATTATTTATAATTATACTATGCTCACAATTTATTAAGAAACTGGTTACTTATTTACTATTGCTTACATTTAAAATGACCATCATTGAAATTCACCAACTCTTTTTTAAATATCCCTCATGAAAATGCCTATTAGAGTTTTAGCAATAGCAAAAACTAAGCTAAACTGTCCACATTTGAATGGTTAACAACTAAATTCTCCCCTGATACTTAAATACCTAAATATTCTCCCCTAAAATATAATTTGAACATGTAAATACCAAAAATGAGTAACTGCAAATGTTCAAGCTTATACTCTGGGATAGTGCTGCACACTACTAAAGTATAACACAGAGTAGCAAATAAGTGCCTTTATGCTATTGTATGCTCTGCTGTAAAGCTTTCAGTGAGCTGTTTTCAGTCAGTGCAAAGGACAGCTACTGAAATTTGGAAGGGATGTTATTATATTGTATATGCTTAGAAGAGACCTTCAAGATCATCAGGTCCAACTCTTAACCCAGCACTGCCAGGTCACCACTAAACCATGTCCCTAAGCAACACATCTACAGGTCTTTCAAATACCTCCAAGGATGGTGACTCCACCACTTCCCTAGGCAGCCTGTTCTAGTGCTTTACTACCCTTCTGGTGAATACATTTTTGCTAAGATTTAATGTAAATGTCCCCATGCCATTTCCTCTTGTCCTGTCACTGG
Source organism: Megaceryle maxima (assembly GCA_024605025.1). Classification (NCBI taxonomy): domain Eukaryota; kingdom Metazoa; phylum Chordata; class Aves; order Coraciiformes; family Cerylidae; genus Megaceryle; species Megaceryle maxima. Next base: position 81,594 of record JANHGN010005315.1, on the reverse strand, counting down.
TTACTTGGGAGAACAGACTGACCCCAATACCTCTACAAATCTGAGTCTCTGAGCCAGGCTAAACAACCCCAGTTCACTCAGCTTCTCCTTGTAAGATTATTCTTTAGACCCTTCACCAATTTCCATGCTCTTCTTTGGACATGCTCGAGCACCTCAAGGTCCTTCTTGCAGTAAGGTTCCCAAAAGTGAACACAGTATTCAAGGTACAGCCTCACCAGTGCTGAGTACAGGGGGATAATCACTTCCCCAGTCTTGCTGACCACACTATACGGGCCAGGGTGCTGTTGACCTTCTTGGTCAACACCCGGGCACACCACTGGCTCATGTTCAGTCAGCTGTTGACTCTCAGGTCCTTTTCTGCTGGGCAGCTTTCCAGCCACTCTTCCCCAAGACTGTAGCATTGCCTGAGGTTGTTGTGACCCAAGTTCAGGTCACACTACTGGCCTTGTTGAATCTCATCCCATTGGTCTTAGCCCATTGATCCAGCCTGTCCAGATCCCTCTTTAGAGCTTCCCTACTTTCAAGCAAATTAACACACCCATGTAACTTGTAGTCTGCAAACTTGTTGAGGGTGTCCTTAGTATTTTCATTCCTCCTGCTATTTCATTCCTGAACAGTAGGAACTTTTGTCTTGTAACCTGTTCTCACTTAGGTCCTCTTGGAGCATATACTGGTTTTCTTCCTACTTATTTTTTGTATGTGTATATATATGCAAATAAAGAGCACATCTAAATATTCTTAGGGTTCTGTTGGGGTTTCCTGGTCCCATTTCAGGCTTTCAGCGGCTTTGCAACAGGCAAATTCTGGAATACAGCAGCATAAACATGTAGAGCTGTGAATCAGGCTTCCTCTCTGAAATGATGGTTTATGACAAAAAATACTGTAGGAAAGGATGTTGTCATAGAAGGCTTGCTGATAAGATTAGTGGTAATGCTGATACTGGCTATGTTTGACATAGCATGACAGAACTTCACAAACTCAGTTATAATAACACTACAGTTCTGTTTTAGACAGAAAAGCATGAAAAGAAATAAAATAGCTGATCAGTCTAATTCTATATTTATAATCTTCACCACTCACATTTAATGGTAAGAATACCAAAATACCTAAGAAAATGCTATATCTAGGAAACAGTTTAGACATCTCAAATCTTCTTAATTCCCTTGTCAGGTGCTCAGATCCAAACTATGACCTAAAAAAATCATTTTCATTTCCATGTAACACACAAGCTATAGATTTCAAAGCTTACCACTGTTTCAAGGCTGTAAAAGAGGCAAATTTGCACTGGGAGTAAAAAATGTTCTACAGTGACAGTGGCCATGTCAGGAGTGTAGCTTTTGATCTCTTTGTATGCCAAAAGCTTTCCCAGTCTGAGACACTTCATAGGCACGTATTTGCCACTAAGTGATATTCAGGTGACAGTCCAATGAGGGCCCCAGACCAAGATGTGTTCAGAGCATGCTGAAATTGTGACAATCAGGTCCACACAGAGTATGTTGTTATGGTAACTGCTTTTTTTGGTGGTAGATATCCTTTTCTAATCTTTAAATGGGAAATGAAAATCCCCTAGATTCTCATTGATCTGGATGTAAATGGATAGAGTCCTTGGCTGCATAGTCAAAGTGGACAAATGTGGTACAAGCCATATTATTCTTACAGTTCCAAACAGTATAGGAAATGGTATATTTCAGCTCTATACCTGAAGGGTTCCTGTACTTGGTGAAGCCTTTATCTTGACCTGTATGTCCAGCAAAGTAACACATGAGCTTGATGCACAATTAACTTACTGGGCTGTCAGATACCTATTTTTTTAAGAAAGATTACTGTCTCTTGGTTTCCAGCACTTTTGAGTAGACATCACTTTGTATAAATGATATTAAACAAAACCAGACTTTAATTGCCTTGGTAGAAACAATCCTAAAATCCCCAAATTCTGGTTAACCATTTTTGTCAAGAGATGAGCAATAACATTTTCAATAACATTATTAAGATTTCCCTGATTACCACTTCAAACTACCAGCTCCACATGCAGCAAGTGCATTTGATGAGTAGTCAAAGCTATTGCAAATAACAGGTCACAACTGCTGGCTTAAAAATAAATGAAACTGAACCCAAAGTTGTCTTGCTGTACTCAGTGTAGTAAGCCTGATACATAAAGTCACTTCAAAATAGGAGAATTACATAGGTCAAGACAGATCTAAATATGTGCAATACTGATGTTGGCAAAATGGGCTAATTTTTAATCTCCATTATTTTGGCAAGATAATTAGCTGAGGAATAGACTTTTAACCCCAGTTCTTACTAATCATGCTTTGGGGAGTAAGTACAGGCAAACTAGCATTACTGGATTCTTCAAATCTTACAAATAATAAAATATCACAAATACAGCATTCTGGGAAGGAAAGACCACCCTTTATATTTAGCTTTTCTTCGCTGTGTCCTAATTCACATACCATGGTATGTACTGTTTAATTTTGAAATCCTTTGTGTCTACAGACATGTTAATTGGTAGTTGCAGATGCTTTTTTTTTTGTTTGTTTGTTTGGTTGGTTTTTTTTAATTTTTTAAATTTTCTTTGATACAGTAGAGCTTAACTTGTCTTCCTTTCTGGAATGAAAGTTAATCCTCTGTATGAACTAACAATAGAAAATAGAAAGACAGGTAATTATTTCCAAAAACATGAACTGATTTATTTGAAACTGAACATCTATGGACTAAGGTATATAAAATTTAGAGGCTGCTTCTAAAAATTATGGATGTACAGTAAATCAGCACCCCAAGGGCACGCAAAGCCTGGAAAACCATAAGTGATGTCCCATTTTACCCGTAACAATCTGCTGTAAATGATTTTGTAAGATATAGCTGTATTTTGGAATGTGAGAATAAGTAATGCCTGGCATATGTTATGTAGTACAGAATTCTTCATCAATTACTTTAATAGGAAGGAAGGTAATCCTTTGTGAAAAGACTCTCATTTATAAAAATGAAATGGTTAAAATGTTACAAAGTGGATGATTATTCTTAATTTTTTGATTACTCTAATTTGGCAGCTCTGTTATCTAGCAGATCCGTATGCAAAAAGACTGACCAGAATATTAAATATAACCTCCAACTGGATAAGAGGAGCTCACAGCTCCATAGATGAGTTTTATGACTACTGGAGCTAAAATAGATCTCAATTAGTGAGCAAAAAGCTTTCTCAGTGTTTTTTAGATGCTGAATTGTAATAGAATGTGAAATCAGTGAGGATTAAGGCCAAGTTTTGCAAACGGCTGTAGGAGTAGGAACAACATATCCTGAAATCTCACTTTCTCCTGGATTCAGCAGTCTGTGTGAAGTTGGAATTCACAGCTTTAAACAGGACTTAGACACATTAATTGTTCTTTTAGGTGCCAAGAAACTACTGGCATTTTTCCTGTAATGCATGGTGCAAAGCAGCAGGCTGTGGTCTGTGCTATGAGAAGACCTCCTGGTGAGGGCAGAGGGCAGAAGTGGTGTGCACCCAGCTTGCAGCAGAGCTGCCTTGAATGGAGGAGGCCACAGTGTCTGCTGCCTTCTTGCAAAGAGATGAACTAGCAGGTGTAAAGCTGTGGTGATATCAGGTGGCGAACAGTCTCCACCCTTGAATACTTGTGCATTACTTACTAGACATAGTAGAGAAACAGAATCTGAAGGAAAACCTGGAACCCAGGACTTCCTTTGTTCTTGTGAAAATCAACCCTATACTAGCTGAACCTAGGACACTCTTTTGTGACCCAGAGGTTTTCCCCTTTGTGTTCACACAGATCTAGAATTCTCTGCTGTATCACAACACAGCTTTAAGATAAGGAGGGCAAAATGTACTTACTGACTGGAGCTAACAGACTGGTGTGCTAAATCACTTCCTCTTGGCTACAGAAAAGGGATTTAATTTATAATCCATTAAATGACTATGGTTTGAAGGCTGGTCTTCAAATAGTTGTTGGGAGACCTTGTAGTAGGGCTAAAACTGGTATAGTCATTTCTATTATAAGCTTTAAAACTGGAATCACATTAAATGGTTATTGTATCAAGAAAATGAATCTGTAGATATTGATTAAAGTGTCTGCAGATGCAAAAAAGCATTTTAAATGTAACCAAATATTTTTTTTTAATAAAACCTTTGTCCTGTTAAATGACAGGAATCTACATTAAACTAGCATAGCGTGATTTATGCTTATGGTAACAAGAAAACTTGAGATAGAAACTAATTTTCTGCATCTGCTGAACTTGCATTCATGTGAGAAAATCTAATGATTATAATAGAACTACCCGTGGGAGTAAAATTTTCTGCAGAGTATGAAATGTCCAAGAAGGTTTAACATATGCTATATAATATTATACAGGTGTTATGCAATACAGGCTTATCCTATGGGGTGCTGTCTGCTTTCTTGATGGCTCCCTGGCTTCTTAGTTCTACTGAAGCTTACAAAGATTTCAAGTTTTTGTAGAGTTTCAACCACTGTGTGTGTCAAGATTTAGGGTCAGGGCAGCCCGCTAGACCTATAACAGATGCTCTCTGTTAACCCCCCTGTCCCTCCCCAAAAAGAAAGAGAAAGGGAATAAGGGAGAGACACTTATTGAAAGTAGAACAGATAGTCCTCCTCAGATGCCAGCCATTGAAGAAGAGCTTGACCCTTGTGATCCCTCAGTTTGTACCGAATATGATGTATATGGGATGGAATAGCTCACTGAACAGTCTTGTTCTGTTTTAACTCAGACAAGGACAGTGTGCGCAGTTCAGAAATTAGTTAAAAGCTACAACTTTTTTCTTCTGTTAGTAGGTACATTCAGATGTGCATTAAGGGCATTTGAATGCAGTTTTGATTTATTTTTCAGTTAAAAAGAAGTGAGCTTGAATTATTATTATTTTTTTATAGGACTCTAGATCTAGCTGTTGTACTTTGCATGAAGTTACTCAGTGCTTACATGATCCATTCCAAAGGTGCATACACACATCCACCCCAGAATTATAGCCGCTTCCATACCTGACTCCCAAGCCATGTATCCTATGCCCTGACTAGTTCAGCTTGGTACTTGCTGGTGACTACATGGTGACACACATACACTCACAGCATGCATGCAGTCTGCTCTTCCTAGTTATTAAACCAGAGATGCACAGTCCCTCTGACCTATGGTCTGACTCCAGTTGCTGGCACTCAGATCCCTGTCACCAGGCACATGCATGAGTCCCTCGCTAAGGTAAAGAGTTAGAAGTGGGATCTAACAAGTAGATAGGACAGACTGTTCTGATGGGCACTGGGCATGGCCAGGCAAGCATACTGACCAGCTGGAATAGGATATATAACTATCACTTATTTACATGTGACCATCCCCTTTTATCAACTTATTAAACTGTTTTCCCATGCTTGTTCCTCCCCAGAACACTTTGATCCCTCCCTTTCACTGCCTTTGGCTCTTCTGTTAAAGCTCTTGTAATAATTCTTGTGCAAACTCCAGAAGCTCCTTCTCTGCATACCAGCACAAACCCTACACCTACTCAGTCTGAGGGGTGTGATGCCCAGCACACAGGTATGAAGGTCCACTGGGACACCCTGTGCTCAGATGGCAGTGGGTGAGGGCTCATATCTCTGATGGGGTTATTGAGGTTCCCCTACCTGACCCTGTTCCTCACACGCCTGTGTGTGGGGAGAGGAGCCTTTATCATTTTTTTTTTACACAACCTAACAGATCTGCAGAGGTGAACTTTCATTCTTCTCACATTGGTTTGGAATGTGAGAACAACTTATTTCAAATAGCAGGACAGCAAAGACACAAAAGAAAAAGACAGAGTAGAATTTCTATATAAAATTTTCCAGCACTGAAATTTCTCTGTACGAAATGTTTCCATGTCAGTGGCTGAGCTTTAACACCCCCCCCTCCCCACACCTCTTGGCAACAACAGCTCTCTTGGCGCGGCTGACACACCTCTGACCACAGCAGAGCTAATGGATACCACTATAATTCACAGGTAGTGTTCCTGGGATATAATCTGGTGTGACACTATACTAAGTAAATGTGTATTCCCTGCTCAGAAAAATGCCAGGTGCATCCCCTTCTACATAATAATTTCAGCATCTCTATTTCTGAAGATAATTAGAAAAGTAGAAGGAATCATCTTTTGTTTATACATTAAAAAATGCTTTTCTGTAGGAAGCTGAGAGTCAGTTTACAGCTCAAAGGTATGAAGTCATTACAAGGTTTCTTCAAATTACAGATTTCTATAGTCACAGTACTTAAAATCATCTGTGGCAAAACTGCAGGAGCTATTTGAGAAAAAAAAAATGAAACATTTTTTACTCTGTGTATCTACTTCAGCATTACACCTGGAAACCCCTGGTACCTACAAATAGATAAACTTGGAACTTTGTTATCTACATAATTAAAAAAATATTCAAGATTATAAAATGATCAGCTAAGAGAATGTTAGGTTGCATTTTTTTTTTTTTGTCCAGTGCCTTCGGAAAACTTTTCAAACAGATTTTGGTAAAAATCTAATTAGAGCATTTATGAGAAAGAACAAAGAGAAATGAATACTTTTCAGACCTTTAAACTTGGTGATAGTATCTTTCTAAAGAGTGGCCATAAAAGCAAGATGACATATCATAAAAGAAATAAAAGGCATAAAAAGAAGCAGAAATTCCCAGTACTTTTAAGACTAGGGTTTTTTTTGTTTTTTTTTCAAAAGGTAGTCTGTAGTAAAATCACAGACCATAGAGGATGTTGATGCTGTTTTCATTTTCTGGTCTTCCTCTGTTGTACTAAACCGCTTGCTAGTATAATCTAGGGCAATAAATACCTTTAGATATATAGAATGAAATATGCAGACATATTGTATTTGTCTTAAGAACAATGTTTCAAAATATTACTTTAAAAAATCTTTTTTTTTGCTTCATAGAAGCTGTGTAAAATGCTATTTTTCTCCTTGTGTGTGAACATGGAGATGAAGATGCTAAAGGGAAAGCACTATGTGTTTGATCTTTCCTGACCTAATCTGTACCTCCTTTGTCAGTTAGGTAGATGACAGGCAATCTTTGATGAATTTGTTCCTGTCTCACTGAGATAGAAAGTCAATCCAATTCTCCATTTCTCAACTCTATGTGATAACAATTAGTGCCAATGTCTTGTCAACAGTGTTCTCATGCAGGCATTTCATATGGCAGTCAGTATATATTGAATGGAAACTGTATACAACAAGAAAGTAGATAACAACTGTGTCAATATTTTAGGGTCAAGTGCATCAGGACTCATTGTCAAACAAAGTGCAAAACTGAACATTAAGGTGTTGGGGTTTTTTTTCCCTTAAGATTATAGAAGTGAATCTTATATGAAGGTCATGCTGATCTAGCCTGAAATTATTCTTGGATATTAAAATGTAGGCTAGAGTACATGTTTTAAAGTTGTATTACTGGGTACATGTGGCATACAGTTAACTTATTGAACACTATGTATTAAGCACATTCATAAGGAAGATACTACAGAAATCAAGTTCTTTAATTTAGCTGCACATGTATAATCAAGGGATCTTATTTCAAGGTGGAGCTAGATAAATTCAAAGTTGAAAAAGAAAGTACATCTAAAAGTAAAAGTAATTAATCTATACAAAATCTTATCTAGGGAAATTGTGGATTTTCACTGTCTGAAAACTTTAAATAAATCCATTGTCTTACAAAAAGTGGTGATCTAGCTAAAAAGGAGATATGGGCTTATAGGATTATAATGGAGAAATTATTCAGGAAATTTCTATGGAGTGTGAATATAAGAGGCCAGACTGGATGATTGTCATGGTTCCTAGGACTCAAATGTTATCAGCTTATCTGTTAGTAACTTAATCAAGGTCTGTGTTCTAAAACAGAGAAAAAAGAAAGAATTTATCTCTTTGTGCTTCAGTAGATAGGGATAGATGCTTACCGTTTCAAATTGCAGTGCTTTTGGAGGCAAATATTCTGAATTAACAAAGTTAAGATAAACAGTGACAGATTGCTCTAGTATTTTGAATTCATGAACAAAGTGTCAATAAATGGTGTATTTTTTCTGATGTGGATAAGTATATCATAGTTTTGTAATACTTTGAATTAATGAACAAACTACCACTGATTATTTGGTGCATTCAACATACAGGTACGCAACATATTTAATGAATGTCACAAGTCTTGCTATAATGCCAGGCACTAATGAGTAATTTTTGTGGGAAAATAATTACTATTATTATGTGTTTTTATTACAGTGTTTTCATTTATGCATTCATTATGCAATACTACCCAAGTTAATCAAGTTAAAATGGGTTAATTAAATCAGGTTCTTATTGTGATGAAAAGGCACTAGCATTTCTGAGCTATTTATGTTACAGGATATTTCTGATTTTAACAACAGACAAAATACAGGGGGACAATAACAGAAGGGTGTGGAAGGGAAAATATATGGAAATACTTTGTGTATACATATATAATATACAGTATGTATATGGGTATGCCATTTGAAACTTCCTACTTTTTTTTTTGTTGTTGTTGTTAAAGAAGCATAAAAGAATCCTTTACATTTCACTGACATTTTCTGAACTATTCAAAACAAATGAGAAGAACTGACTACACACGAATTTATTTTAAAATTATTGAAATAATTCCCCCATAACTCCCAGGAGATTTCTTAGTAAAGGACAGTTTAAAGTATGGTCAACAAATGTGAACACTTCAAATTATTGTGAAATGATTGAAAAATAAGGAGAGGAGAAGCATACAGACAGAAACGTTTACCTCAGATTTCTATGAAATGAAAAAAAAAATATTAATATTATGTAAAGTGTGGAAAACATTTTGGAATTTTAATGACTATTATTTTCAAGTTTGTTAACAATAGTATCAAGGCATTCTGCAACAAATGTACTGGTATTCACTGTTTGTCTAGAAGATATTCTTTGCTAGTGGCTTTAGGCAGAGACTAACATTGTCAATGTCAGATTTAAAACTGTATGAATATCTTGGCACAGTGTGTGATATAGTAAAAGACGGTGTATCTGAACACCAGATACTACATCCAGTAGTGGTCAATACTATATATTTGTACTAAGTATGGTATTACAAGAATATTTAAGCATTATTAAACATCAAATATAAGGCTTACCTGTTTTTAGGTCCTTTTTACAGGATAAAAATGCATATATTATTCTGGCATTTATAATTTTTTCACAACTATTTGGTTTCTTCAAAAGGATGTGATTACTAGGCAAACTCAAAGCAAATTTTGACAAAGTTGCCAAAGGCAGGATCTCAGAAAGTATTTAAGTACTTGAAGTGGAAGGGTAGCATATTTTGAAGTCTTAGTCAAAACCTGTGAGGTCCAGAGCTCCCGCAGAGTTCTTTTTTATATTTGACAGGTCTGTAATCTGTAAGCACTTCAGTTCTTGACCTTAAAGTTGCCCAGATACTTAAATCGCTGTTACTGCAGTTGTCAGAAGTATCTCAATCCTGGTAGTTCAACAATTCAGCCCTAACTCAGGGATCCAGACACTAGGCACCTACTGCCTTCCTCCTTTGAGGGGTATGATCTCCTAAGCTTCCTCAAACTTACAGATTACTGAGCATGCAGTGATAGCTGCTGCTTTCTTTTAAAGCACAGCTAGAGCATAAATCTCCCTCTTAACTTAGAGATTTGGTTATTTTAATATGACAGTGTGAACTCAGGTTCATTTCCTCCTTTTCTGAAAAAAAAAAAAAAAAAGAAATCTTACGCTTTTTATCTCTTTAGGCTTACCAACCTGGTTTAGAATCTATGAATCTCAGTTGTAAGAGATTCAATCTTGCAACTATGGTTGTAAGCAGAAGTACTTTTTATCTTAAATATTAAACCTATATTTTGATGATGAATTCCTGAATCAAATTAGCTAGAAAAATGAAAATTGTGTAGATTTGTAATCCATACATGTCTCCCTAAGAAGGGAAGTTTTTTATGTTTTATCCAATGAGGACATGATGTCAAACAAATGTGGTTAAGTCACTAGGACCATTTCACATTCAGCCATTAGTTTTGAAGGAACTCAGATGGGAAACTGATGAATTTCTGATGAACTTGTGTAAACTACTTACTACAAATAGCCACTCTGTCAGAAAACTGCCAGGTTGTCAGCATAACTTTTCTCAAAAAAAAAAGACTCTAAAGGAAATCCCGGGAACTACAGGATGAGTTTGGCTTCTATTCCTTGAAAAATGACAATCTACAATAAAGAGTGACATAATGATGCACAGGTGCAATCTTGTTGTGTGAGGAACTGGGTAAGATGGAGTTCTGTGGGAGTGTGAGTGAATAGGTGGGTAATGGGGAGGCAGAAGACATAACTGGTAAGTAAAGTCCTTGAGCAGCTTCTATACCAAAGGCTATTAAAGAAATTAATTAGCTATCGGTTTGGAGAAAAGGTACTTTAACAGCTTTACAGGATACAAAGATAAAGGATAGTCTATAACTTAATCTTCAGTAACTTAGTTTTAGATGCATTTTTCATGGGAAAGAAGGGTATGGATCCCCATGGATCAGCAATGGGTTCATTTTTATTTAGCATTTTCATGGATGACCTTGGAACAGGGGATGTGTAATCAAATACTCAAGTCTGCAGATGTTACTGAGGTCTTTCAGAAGTTAAATATGACACTTATGGTGAAACACATCACAAAATTAAAGTATTGGGCAAAGAAATGTCAGATAATGCATTATGTGAGTAAATGGGAGGTAATGCAACCTAAACCATGCAGTAACAGTATATCTTGGAAGTGGAAGTTACAGTTTAGGAAGGAGAATTTGGACTCCTCACTGGCAGTTTTCTGAAATCATCAGCTCAGTGTGCACTTTGTTTTCAAGAACAAACAAAATATTGAGCATCATCAAGAAAAATATTGAGACTGAACCAGAAACCAACATTGTTTTTCTGCTTTGAAAAACAGCAATGCACTGGATTACTTGATACAATGATTACTTGATACAATGATTTTCCTTGTGTGTCCAAATAAGACATAATGTAGTAGAAAATGATGCAGAGAAAGCAACTGAAATGATTATGGAAATGAAACACTGTCTTGCAATAAAAGATTAAAATGCCTAAGCCTTTCCATTTGGGGAAGAAAAGCCTGGAGAGAGAGATGATAAATATTGACAAAGTCATGAAGACAGTAGATAAGGTAAACACACTGCTATTATTCATCCAGTCCCACAGTACTAGATTAAGAAGACACACATTGAAACTAGCAGGATGAGAGTTTTAGACAGTTAAAAGAAAGCACTGCCTTATGTACTGGTTAGTGAGTTTTTGGCATGTGTTGCTACAGAAGGTTGTGGAGATAAGTAATAACAAGCAAGCTCAAAAATGAATTAATCAGGTTCCTGGGTGACAGGTTGATAAACGGATGCTAAAATCAGGGTTGTATTCAATGCAGTTCCTACTGTGAATTTTGGGAAAAGGTGAGGAGAATGGACAGCAGATAGTGGAAGGGCTTGTGTGTTCTCCCTGAATAGCATCTCCTGCTGCTGGAGAGAAAATACTGAGCCATGTCCCTGTTTATTAAGCTTCCTTAGGATGACTATTGAAATGGTTATACCAGTGGCTCATCAACATTTATATGGTGGTTCTAGAGAAAAGGTAATGAGACATCACAGGAACCTGAAAAATCTTATTCTCCACAAGCAATGAAGAATAATAGTGGAAGAATAGTTTGAGGTAACTTTAACTATATAGAACTTGAGAGATTTTTTATTAAAATATAAGCAGGTGGAATTTAAGTTCTAAAGAGATATGCTCTCCAAATAATCCAAATTTATGTATTAGATGAAAATAACCTAAAGTATAGGGTTTAATTCATAATATATTTTTTTTATGTATATAACTGGAGGTGGGATAGTCTTAGGGAAAGATTCACCTTTGGAAGGATGAAGTCTTCTGATAACATCAGTATTTTAGTCATCTCTGTAAAGTTTCCATATTTTTTCTTACTAATTATCTTCATATGGAACTCAGATCTTTCACTGATTTCATTCCTGACTCTTTTCACCTTCATTTAAAGTTAGTTGTTTCTTTTTTGTTTGTTTGTTTGGGTTTTTTTACTTCACAAATCTGTTCACTTACAACTCATTAAATTTTAAACCATTATATTCAAACATCTGTCTATATATCTGTATATATAAAACATCTGTCTCTGTAAATTTCTTCCTGTAGACTTCAAAATGAGAGAATTAAAATTCACATTTTAGGTGCTAAGAAGTAGAAGTGGACAGGAAGAATGGAGGAATGATAGCTTTTTTATATATATATATATATAAAATTATAAACCAAATCCATTTGTATGTCAAAAAATGTAGTGTGCCTATGATTATTTGCTTCTTAGCTGCAATCTATGTTCAAAATGTCTTAACTTTGTCTGGTCAAACTTAGTGAAGAAGACAAAGTTTTGAATGTAGTCAGCCATGCCAAAAAAGCTGAAGAAATATAATTTAACCTGGCATCTTTGTTTCAGCAAGCTTAAATAACTTGGCTTAATTTCTGGGCCAACAGAATGAATCAGAGATTTAATTAATGTGAGTTTCAGAAATAGTGTTGAACCAATCATCTGAACATTAGACTTTTGTGAATCTGGAAACAAAATGTGGACATTCAATATTTTTTAAAGTGTATTCTGCATTTGATGAAGGATTAATGTAATAATTGATTACCTCTAGCTCCATAAGTTTTTCAGTTCCTGCTAATGCAGTAAGGGTGGTAAAAAAAGGACCTTAAATTATTATTAATGATATCTCAGATATACACATTCAGCCAGTTTGGGAATAACATGGCATCATTCATTTTACTTTGCAAGTTTTATAAAGATTCAAGCTGTGGATCTTCTTTCATTTAGTTTCACTCAAGTTTTCATCAGTTTTGTGTCCCTACTGTGTATTGGGCCAGGATCAATAGACAATTTGGAAAGTCTTTTGTAATTTACTTATTGAGTATTTCATGCATACTGAAGGAATATTATGTACAGGAAAGGAAAGTCTGTATCAGTATTGATCCATATTTTGTAATGATATCCAGCCTATTAGGAAATCAAATAACACAGATTTGGTGAATCAGGCTTCATCACAGAAGAAACAGTGCAAAACCAAAATCCTAATGAAGCATAAGTCAAAATGTGCATGCTGTGAATTATTAAGATAAATTAAGTATTTACATATATGAACAGAAATCCAAAATGCATTTTATCTGTCTCCATTTTAGGAAGAGATTTCCTGTTTGATCTTGGATTAAAGCGGTAAAAAAATTTAGTTACATGTCCAAAAAGGTTCCATGTAGCCTTCATGGTTAGGCCCACTATCCAGGGAGTATTTTGTACTTGAAAATGAAGGGACATCCAGTGATAAAAGAATTAAGATTATCCATAGAATATCTAAGTTTAATTCTTGTATCTATCATAGACTTTTTGTGCAAGTTGGAGAAATGCAATTGTTCTGTGCTACAATACCTCATCTCTAATCTGCAGAAGAAAGAATGTGTCTGCCTTGTCTGTACGGGCTTTGAAGCAGAGCCTGTCTCTTTGAATATATTTTTGAGCGTAAAGTACAATGGAACCTCTGATTTGTGTTAGGGCCTTTCAGTGTTACTGTGATACGAATAAATAATAATTAGTAACAGATGTATTGTCTGCTTTCTTTATAAAGAATAAGTTAATGAAAGAAAGCTAACTTTTCCCTGTAAGATGAAAAGAACTTCAAAGGTCACATTTTAGCTATTATTCTAATGAAAAATGTGATGCTTCTAAAGCTGTTGATATAGTTTCATAAACTTCTCCTATTTCCTTTAAGCTGCATTAGAGTTCTTACTGTGATTTTAAAGTTAGAGCACACCAAAATTTTAAAAGGCCCCACAGCTTGCAATTTTTTTTTCCTTTAGCTGTACTGTGAAGATGTCATCAAAACCTTTCCCAGAGCCTCCAACCACCATTATTGTTATAATAAATAAAACAAGAAGATTTATCAAAATGTCAGTGAGATACTTGTGCTGTGAGAAACATCAGGCAGTATCTATCAACCATCATCTTTGTCAGCAACAGTGTTTTGCAGAAAGTCAGTCAAATTAAGGCATGTTGCATTTACTTTTACGTTGGCAATGCTCTTGTACACAGACCTAACATTTTTTAAGCAAGAAGTAAACTTAATTTGAATTAATTCCATCAGTCTCACCATGACTAAAGAATTCTTCCTGTATGTAGATGGAATCAAAAATAGAAAAACCAAAATTATTAGAATAGTGTTTTATTTAAAGTTCAGTGAATTGAAGGAAAGAAACTTCTGTCTCCAGTGGTAACACCTCTTGCCTTATCAAGGTTTTTACTTTCCCTTGAAATCCTCAACTCATCAAGAGAAAGAAAAGGCAAAGGATTAAAATAAATGTATGTTCAGATATTTTCTAAACTGTTTGTTATACACATGTTTTAGAGTTAAAAATAAATTTTCATGTATTTAACAATGAAAAAAGAATTAATCTCAAGAGAAGGATTTAAAAATAATTCATTAAGTAATTCTGATGGTTTAAGGTACACAGACAGTTGAGAATTGTCAGTGAACTGCTTTAACATTTAAGTGATTCTTATCTCATTTGCTGTACTGAGTTGTACCTCATATCAATAGTAACTTTGGAAATGAATGACAGGAGGGACATACTGGAAGAAATGTTTTGTCCTTTGAATATATACAGCAGATAAATTTATACTGGGGTAGAATTATTCCCTGAATTTCCCCTGCAGTTCTCTTAAATCACAGGATCCTTAATGTGAGAAGCAAAGCATTTGGCTATTTCCATGGATGATGAAAGAAAGGCAAATTAGAAATAAAGATTAAAAACAACAGTTTATTAGATGAAATGGCTCTGACCCCTCTTATCTTCCTTATTATTAAAGTCGTCTTATTTTGTCTTTTGGCTCCTTGCTTTCAGCATTCAGGCTGCTTCTCTGCATATACTTTGTTATCTGTTTTTAAACCTTCAGGATTTGTGCATTCTCGGTGTAGGGTATCTCTGCCTCACATCTTTCCACAAACATGCACCTTCCCCAGCACTCCTTTATTTTTTCCCACCATTCCCATTGTTGGTATTTTCTAGTTCACTTTACCATCCTTAAACCTGAGTGCTTGCTGTGAGAAGCGTTCTTTAAATGTCAGCACATTTCCTTGACTCAGTCTCATTTTCTTATACTGTCTGGCAGTTCTGCTTGTACGAGAACTGTTGTATCCAACGCTCTAAAGTTCTCTTAGCCAGATCCTCATCAAATGTAAATTTACTTAACATCATTGGAAGCACGGGAGCTGAAAAGCTGTTTTTCTATGCTTCTTACCTTTCAGATTGTAAAAGCTGCATAAAATGAAGAATGAGAGAGCTGCTGACATCGGAAGGTACCTCTGGAGATCATCTTGTACAACCCACCTGCTTCAAGCAGGATCAGCTAAAGCTGGTTGATCGAGGCCATGTCCAAAAAGCTTTTGAATATCTCCAGGGATGGGGACTGCACAGCCTCTCTGGGCAACCTCTTGTGATGTTCAACCATCCTCAGAGTAAAAAAACCTTTTTCTTATGCTTAAATAGAATTTCCTGTGTTTCAGTTTATGGCTATTCACTCTTGTCCATTCCCTGGGTAGCAAGGATGAAAGCTTGGCTTTGTCTTCTTTGTGCTCTCCTGTCAGTTTCTGACACACATTGGTAAGATCCCCTGAGCGTTTTCCTCTCCAAGCTAAACAGTCACAGCTCTATCAGATTTTTTTCATAGGACAGATAGTCCAGTCGCTTAATCATCTCAGTGGCCTCTTGTTGAACTCTCTTCAGTAGGTCCTTATCTCCCTTGTACTGGGGAGCCAACAGCTTGGACACAGCACTCTAGGTATTTCCTCACCAGTGCTGAATAGAGGGGAAGGGTCACCTTCTTCAGCCTGCTGACAGCACTCCTCCAGGACAGGAAGCTGTTGGCTTGCTTTGCTCTGAGGGCACATGGCTGGCTCATTGTCCTGGTTTTGCCCAGGATAGAGCTAATTTTCAGAAGAAGGTGGGAGGAGCCACAGCCAGGGTTGCCAATCGAACTAGCCAATAGGATTTGATACCATTCTGGCATCATTCCCACTATATAAGAGGAGGGCTGGTGTTGCAAGGGTGTGAAAATACACAAAGATGCTTCCCCTTGTTACAGAGCCCTAATCAAGGCTCTACTTGCTGCAAAAATGAGTGGAATGTACTTCACTTCAGATAAAAGCAGCCCTATAAATTATCAAGCAAGAGTAACGGTTTAGCTAATTAGTAAAATATAACAAAGAATCAACTATGTTAAATGAGATTAGATTGATGGCAAGGTCGCTACCTTCCTTACTACAAGGCAATTAAGCAAAGGTAAGTGAATGTAACTAAACCAGTGTGGTTATATTATGAGTAAACTTGTATGCAACTAATGAAAGCAATATGATTATAATATTTGTACTAATGAACCTATAAACAGTAGAATGATTTTGGGCTGAGGGTATTGATCTTTTAAACCAGATTGTGAATGGACAGAAGGAAAGGGGTAAGGGAAGCCCTCCCATCCAGTCACGAGGGTCAGGATAGGCCCCTTGTTCGTCCGAAATCCTTCAGAGAATAATGTAAAATCTACCCCTAGTCCTGTATCTGGTTGATGGCTTATGTCTAAGGACATGGGGAAAGGATAGAAAATGAGATATTGAAGTTTGTGTAGTGCTTAGTGTAACACAGCACCTTAAAGTAAATGATAGCAGCAATTCATTAACACTGATATATCAATACTAAATCAGAATAAACACTTGATTATGATAAATGCAATAATTTCTAGAAGATCTGAGAAGCAAATCATGCACACAGATATATATATATATATATACACACATATAGAGGTTAACCTGTGAATAAAATGGAATTATTCTGTGGATTGAAAATAAATTGGGCAGCCTATGATCTCCAGGAGTTTTTGTAAAAATGTCTGTAGATCAGAAATGCATATCCCTTTGTCAGTCCTAGCAGATGGGTGGTGTAACTCCCTTCACTGGTTGTAGCAGATGGACTGTATCTCTCTTCACTAGTCTTGGCAGATGGATGGTGTAGCCTGAGGGGTCCCAGATCAGGGGGAGGTGTGAGACTCAGGCCTGCTGAGATCCTGGAGAGCTCCAATGAGCCTCACTTAGGATCAGTGAAGATTGACTTTGGGCATAACTAGGCTGGTATTTTTCCACTGTGACTAACAAGCTCCCAGGGTGTGTGGGGGGGGTGTGTGTGTGTGCGTGCGTGTGGTCCCTCCTTGGTACCCTCTATTCAGAATATTCAGGAGTGATGGATATGGTCTGGGAGAGGTCCAACCAGTCTATCTCACTGACTCATTCTCCAAGCCTCACAGGGAGATTGTTTTTGGATCCAGGCATCTCACAAAGTCCAAATACACCAGGAACCAAAATAATTTTTGGTTTTGGGAGGCCATGCACATGGATTAATTGTACTGGAAACAAAAGTTTACCAAGTTTCCCACAGTCCTGCTCTCATCAGGCCTCAGCAGTATCTAACAAAGATGTGCTTTGGCTCTCCTGACCACAACCCTGCATGGTCCCTGCGTAACGGAGCAGTCAGTGTCTGCATACTCCTCCTGGGTGACCTGAGCTTTCTTCCATCTGTTGTATGGGGTTTTTTTTTCTTGATGTCTGAGTTTAGTCAGAAGCTCTCATGGGCTCCTTTTTTAATCCAGGACCGTGGTATTCTTTCAAGCAGATCCCTGAATTGTCAAATATTATGTTCCCTGCCTGGAGAAGCACATATTCAGTAGCTACTCCTGCAGGCTAGTCTCAACTACTCTGTTTTATCAAGTCTATACTTAAACTAAGAAATATGATTAAACTTTTATACCACTGCTGCTAATAATATTTTGAGTCTTTATGTTAAAGAAGCCTAAAAATACTCAAAATTTCACTATACCAAGTTTCTGCTCTGTAAAATAATTGAAAACAGTATTATTTATTTTTCCATGTATAAAGAGGCACTGATTGAGATGATACTGAAGCTATGTTGTGTTGGGCACGGTATAAGCGCATGTTAAAAGAGAACTTGAATCTAAACCTTATAAAGTTCATAATCTAAACCAACAAGACAGACAGAAGTTAGGAAAGCAAGAACAATGAAAGCATCTTGTCTGCATTCATGCAAGGTGACCACAGCTTACATTTAGGTTAGAATCCAGTTTTCCAGATTACCAAGTTCTCTCTATATTCAGTAAATAATGTTTGCCCTATTAGGTATTTTCTGTGCTAATATATTTACTGTTGAGTTCTAAATACCACAAGTGTCAACATTTATAGTTTCTTTTTGTTTCTTATTTATTCTCCTTGCTTAGTAGAATTCACTGCCAACAAAATCATTAGACATCCTTTTTTTTTTAAACTTTCTTAAACTAATTCCATAGTGTTTCATTATATCCTCTTTGATCATTCTATGTAATTATTCCTCACATTTTGCCCCTTCCCATACTCGAGTTGGTGCCTCCTTACACTCCTCAGACAACTGAAGCACAAATTACATCTTTTAAAATTAATTCTTTGTTTGGTGTGTTCTTCATATTTCATGAGTTGTGGAACTGCTTTGCTTTTAGAATAGAAGAACTGTTTTAAATTTGGGGGTTATAAAATCATAACAGCAGTTGAATTAGCTGTGGTTTTATTAATGAAAGTTACACAGACTTCCTATCTCATTAGCTAGTTAGAGCGTCCTCATGTTTCCTTCCAAATTTTAAAGCTTCTTTCTACTTCCTTCGAGCTACTGAAGTAACTGTAAGAAATCCATTATGTATACTATAGTGACTGATTCAAAAACCTATTGAGCTGTAAAAAACTACACACTGAAAGATAGTCCCTGCTTCTAAACCCTCCTTGTTTGTTATTTGTTCTAAATTATTGTGGTGCTTGCAGTAAAACCTATCATCCCTCCTTACCACGTTTTCTGTCTTCACATCAAGGAGGTAATGTAAAATCTTGGTACTTTGACCAGGGTTGCTTACTATGATACTATAACAGATTATGTCCCTTCACATGTGTGGGTGAGCTTCTTAGTTGCAGGTTCAGTTGCTCTTTGTCCATAGCCATGGATAGTCAAGTTGTAACAATCTCCAAACTAGCTTTTCTCATTAGTACACTTTTTTATTTGTAGCTTTATTTAGAACACATACATGTTCTGTGGTATCCAATGACATTTAGGGTCCTCAGGTCTTGGTTTCCATCAATAATTTCATCTGCTGTTATCCTTTCAAGAAAAGAAAAACATTTCTTTAGTACAAGTTTCTAGCTCTCCTAGCTATATACAATAAGGTGAGTATTCTGTCCACATAATGTGTTTAACTTGGAGAGTAGTTCACTGTTTTCCAGCAAAAGTTACCTAAATCTTGATTTGTGTGAAATTTCTTGATAAAGTGTGTTTTAAAAGCTTGTTTTCTAGCCTTGCTAACACCAGTGAATGATTTTACAGTCTCTTCATTATCCTCATCTTTTTCCTTGAAAGAATTTAAAAATAAAAATGTGATTTCAACTCAAATCTTAAGAACTAGCAGTGCTTATCTTTGTATAATGACAGCAGTATAATTTACTGATTATGTATTACTGCATTACGTTAGTGCTTAGAAATTTGGTTTTGTGGATCTGTAATCTCTTGCTATGCAATTGTAACTATATGACAAAAAAATCGTTCTGGTCCTAAAAAGCTTTATTCAATAACACTGTACTAAGCTTGCCATTTCATGGTTCTTGTAATTACTTATGTCACCTTTCATTAAAATTTTGCGCTTTTTTTAATCATTATTATTATTGATAGAAATCACATCTCAAGTTGACCTGTTCAATATTTTCACAATTTCAGCTTTTTGTTTTGTTTTGTTTTTTTTTTTTTTTTTTGGCCAAAGTAACAGGCATGAACATTAAAAAGTGTATTCAGTATTAGTCTGGCATAAGGACTGTGTCATAAAACTAAATAATGTGGTTTGAGAAGATTGTTATATTCGCAGATCTGTTAGAGATATTATATGCATAACTGGGGGCATGGGGAGGAAGGGAAAGATAAATGAAGTTGTGATGCATCCTCTATTGACTATGAAGTAGTGCATTCTGGGATGACTACAGTTACATTTGCAAAGGTTAAGTAAAACATATAACTATGTTATTGATTTAGACAGTTAAGTTTTTATTTTTATGAGTGGCATAGAGTGTACTTTTCAAATGATAAGGAGAATTGGCTCTGTACCATTTTGATCCTAGCTACAATTATAAAAATGCATTGCCATTGCAGTACTCAGATTTTTAACTATTGTCTTCCACGAAGATAGGTTTATTGAAAACTCTGCCTGTGTAATAAGAAAATGCATTTTAGAACCTTGCAATGCTTTATTTTTAATAATGCTTTATTTTTTCAAGTATAAGGATATTCTATCTTTAGTGACAGGAATACAGTTAAATTTATACTAGCATTTTCAGATTAGTCTACTGCAAATGTTGTGCCAGGATCTGAAGGTAAAAGCCATGACATGCTAGTAAATAGACCATCTTAGAGGCAAAAAAGGGTAAACTAAAGAGTGCCTCCTGGCTTTCTGTCCAGCTATATGTAAAAGTGAAGCAAAACTTTAAAGTTATCATTGCCCTCTGACCGTGCTAGAGCTGTTAGAATTCAGTGTGAAAAATGCTCTTTGATGAGAGTCTTATAACTACCCTTTTAGAGCAGTGAAGAAAATGCTGAAGAAAAAAATTATGGATTATTCCACAAACCATGTCTGGGTGCTGGACCAAGACCTGACAATCTAAATTCTATTCCTGCCTCTGACTGTCTGACTCTGCTTATTGAGTCATATAACAATTTTAATTATCAATTATTACCTATTTTATTTACTTAAAAGTGAAGAATAACTGGATCAGGGACTGTTTTGTAATGTGTTTGCTCAATGTCTTTGAATAGTTTTATTGAGGCTTCTCTCTCCTATTCCAAAGCAATAATCACAATGTGTTTGGTTTGTCTGGCAAGGGTTTTAATAGCAGGGGAGGAGGCTACTGGTGTGGCTTCTGTAAGAAGCTTCAAGAAGCTCCCCCAGCTCGAAGTCTGACCTGCCTTTGGTCAAGGTCAAGACAGTCAGTGCCTCTGTGATAACATTTAATGGAGGGAAAGCCTGTTGGGCAAGTTCTTTTGTTTTGGTGTTCCTCTTGTTTTGGAGAGGAGTGGGAGTAGAGAAAGCTACAACAGTGCAGACACCCAGGTCAGTGAGGAAGGAGGGGAGGAGGCATGCCAGAGCAGCTATTCCCTTGAACCCTGTGGGGGGATGGCAGACTGAGCCCTTGCAGCTCTTGGAGATCCATGGTGGGGTAGAATCCCTTTTGCAGCTCTTGGAGGACCTCACGCTGGAGCAGGGGGACTGCTTCTGAAGAAGGCTCTGACTCTGAAGGAAGCCTGTGATGGAACAATATATAGGTGGCAGGGTTGAAACCCCTGGAAAAGACCCATGCTGGTAGGAGAAGTTCATGAAGGATTGTCTCCAGTGGGAGGGACACCATATTGCAGCATGGGAGGGCTGTGAGGAGCTATCCCCCTGAGGAGGATGGAGCAGCAGAAGCAATATGTGACAAACTGGGACTGACAAGCAAAGCCCATTCCCTGTCCCCCTGTGCCTCTAGGGGTGGGGAGTTAACAGAGATGCACCTGGGAAGAGAGGCAGATTAGGGGGAAGGTGTCCTACTCTGACTCAATTGGTAAACTGGTGTTGGTTTTGTTGTTTAAATTAAGTTGATTTTGTTTCCCCAAGTTGAGTCTGTCTTTTGCCTATGACAATAATTGGTGAGTGAGCCCTCCCTGTCCTTTATCTCAACCCTCTAGCCTTTTGTGGTATTTCCTCTTCCTGTCCCAACAGCATGTGAGTGGCTGTGTGGTGCTTTGTTGCAAGCTAGGTGAGCTCAAACCGGGACACACAAGAACTTCCTATGAAGCACTTTGCGTTGTATTTCACAGGTTAAAACTAAATAACCTTCATATCAACTTTGATTATATGCGACAGTAATTAATGTATCATTCCAAATCCTGGGGGAGGGGAAATATTTTTAAGTATTTTCCTGTAGACTTTTTTTCTTTTTTAATCTCTTCCAGTAGCTACACAGAACATAACTGAAATTTTGCAGTTGACTGAGGTAACATGGTGGCATAGGTGGCCAACAAATTCAGGTAACCCACGATTCCTTCTTGGGTTTTTTTTGCCGGTAAGAGATGAATAGAGAAATCTACCTCAGCCTAGTGAGCAATAGTGAATGTTTAATTTCCAAGGGAAATAAAATACATATCATCCTTATTTCTTTATATGTTCAGGGAAGATTCTAACTAATACAATTCTAACTAGGATGGAAGTGCATGCACTGTAGATGTTTCCTATGTTGGATAGTTATTCCACTTTTTTTTTTGTTATTTCTACTTGCTGAATTGGTTAAAAAAGAATGATCAGCAAACGTAACTGAACAAATTGCACTTCCCTCAGCTGAACTGTATGAAAGACCCCAGAGACAAACCAAACAAGCCCAGCATGGTCCCACAGGAACCTGGAAATTCAGTTGGCCTTTTTAAGATTGTCTTCTCTGGGGAACAAATCCCTGCAGCTGCTTTTAAAAGTTGAGGGTTAAAAGCATTTTTGTTGCTGAGAATGCACATTGGAGCATATGTAATGCTTTAATGTGCATTTTAAAGTGAAAATACAATACAGCTTTTCAGGACCTTTGGAAAGAATCACAGACTTGCTTCTCAGGTTGAATGAATTCAGAAAGGTATTTTCAGGCAGAGCTGACTGACACTGAATTTCCCTTCTGGAAGAAATTTTGGTATTTCAAGAAAGTTTTCATTTTGGTAGGGAATTAATATAAGAATTACTTCCATTTTCCCTTCACTGGAAAAATAACTAGAAAAAGGAAAATGTTTTATTCTGGTTTTATGGGGTTTGTTTTGTTTTGTTTGTTTGCTTTTTTTTTTGCTAAAGCTATTTGTCAATTTCTGCACTTAAAAGACTATTCCTTGGGTTGTTGCTAGCTATTAGAAAAACTCAAGGAATTTCCAGAACCCAAAGGAATCAATTATCATTGAGATAAGACTGAGAAATGAAAAATTTGAAATGGATGATAAAGTTTGGATTTTGCATGATGTTACAGTGGAAAAGAAAAAAAGTCAGAATCATATTATCAGCACATTTCATGATATTAAACCTTTTGGAAAAAGGGTCATGGAGTTCCGGGAGACTATGGAAAGCAGGTAAGCTCTCTATTTTCAGTGACACATTTCCCCACTCTGCAACTGATCTTGCCTTATTGAATACATAAAGGCAATTTTCAATTGATTTCACTCCACAGGGAAGATTTCAGTAGAATATGCTGGTGGAAGCTCTGGGGCTGCCTTTTTTTTCAGCACCCGCCCTGAAACTCCTATGTATGAACTTCCTATACCAACCAACTTTTTTCCCTCAGCCACTCCTCTCTTGGAGCCCACTGTCTCATCTAGTTTCTCTTGTATATCCTTCTTGAATTGTACCTATCTTTGCATAGTGTTGTTTTAATGCAAAGGTGCTCTGAAACATTTTGCCTAATTTGTATTCCTACCACATCTGGACTGAATATAGATCAACAATCTGAAATGCCCCATTCAATTCTATAAAGTATCAGTATTCTAGGAAAAAGTTAATATCATATATTTTGTAACATTTTTAGCTTGGAGAAAGGAAAAGGAGACTGAGGGGTGACCTCATCAATGTTTATAAATACATAAAGGGTGAGTGCCAGGAGGATGGAGCCAGGCTCTTCTTGGTGATGCCTGATGACAGGACAAGGGGCAATGGTTGGAAGCTGAGGCATAGGAAGTTCCATTTAAACATGAGGAGGACCTTTTTACAGTGAGAGTGACAGAGCACTGCAACAGTCTGCCCAGGGGGGTTGTGGAGTCTCCCTCTCTGGAGATACTCAAAACCTGCCTGGATGTGTTCCTGTGTGATCTAGGTGATCCTGCTCTGGCAGGGGTGTTGGAATGGATGATCTTTCGAGGTCACTTCCAGCCCCTGACATTCTGTGATTCTGTGTAATGTGAGAGCTTTGAATTCTGAAATGGGTAATATGAACAGAAAATGGGTAATATGAACATTATAAGTCTCTTTTTAGCAAAGTAATCATAGTTAATGGTACAAATCATAACTAATTTTCACCAAATGGTAGGAGTAATCCTAGTAGGCATAATGTATCGCTCCTCAGAGAGTGAAGTAATACTGAATACAGTGATTTATTCACTTAATTGTTTTGTCTGTATTAGAGGCATATCAAATTTCCAGTATATTTCAGGTGAGATTTTGATGATTGTTGTCCACAATAACCTGTTAACTTTAGCTGTCAAGAAAAAAAAAAAACAAAAAGCATCAGGTCTAATCAAATAGTTATGCTCCTTACATAATGAATGTTTGTAGAAAGCTGTATACCAAACCTACACCCTCTTCCTCTAAGCTTTAGGAGTGGCTGTGGGAAGTCTATACAATGAATATAGGCATTCGTCTATCTTACACATGTGAAATATTAGGTAAAACCGTTGCAGCTCTCTTCTGTGATGATGTTTGTCTCCTTTTCCATTTCTTGTATATTTTATATACTAATGTCCCTAGGATTCAGAATTCTGTAACTTAACCACATGCTACAAAGTGAAAGGTTTTCCTTCCAGTTAGTAATAAATTGCCCCTAAATTGTAATTTACTTTCATATTAAGTAATATGATAATAAATAGCATTTGTCATTATTATAATATAATAATACTGGCTCCAGCATAGGCTTATCTGCAGGCCATAGTCCCTCTTGGGAAGTACCTGCTCTGATGTAGGACCTCTGTGGGCTGTAGTCACTTCCAAGGGTGTACCTGCTCTGGCATGTGTGCCTCATGAGGTTAAGTCCTTTTAGGGAAGGGGTGCATGTACTTGCTCCACCACTGAGCACCTCCTCCTTTGATCTTGGTGTTCCCTCTCTTGTTTCTCACTCTTTGTTCTTTCCTCCTCTCCCTCATAAGTTTTCACAGAGCACTACACACTTGGATAATATGCCTAGTTTTGACCTGGGGTGATTTGTTGTAGAACTTTCCTGAACTAGTGGCAGGTGCAGCCTCCCTGACAGAAAGCTGACAAAATATGGGCTTGCCAGAGACTTGTTAAATACTGGTTTGGCACCTCACAGCTATTAAACAGCACCTCATGATAATTAAACAGTGCCCTTTGCCTGTCTTTGTCATGGGCTTGCCTTCAACTAATTAGAATGACCACAGTGCACACCCAACTAGGGTATAAATGGAGCCCCACAAAGCTGAATTGGCTCTTCTTGTGAGCAAGTGGGCCTTGCAGTCGGACCCTCCCCATGGATATATGATATGCTATTCAAGGATACTTTTGTGGATCGAGTGAGCCTCACCCCCTCCTTTTGGTGAGTAAAACTTTTGGGTACTCATATGTGTGAGGTTTTGCCTTTGACAGTACCCACGTTTTGTTTCATCTTTTTAGAAAGAATATTCATTAATGTTTAGGAATTAGTTGTGCAGTTGTAAATTCCAAACTGACATATGAACCTTGTAGTTTAATTTTGTCAGGAGTGCTGGGTGATTTTAGTTGCAATAAATCTGCATTTTTTGGATAGCTGCTGTTGTCTGTTTTGTGGGTGTCTCTGTGACAAATAGCTATGTCTGGTACAGGGCAGCCCCTGATCTCTTCTCACAAAAGCCAACCATGCAGTCCTTCTTGTACCAAAACGTGGCTGCCTACACACAATACATTAACAAAGGACACAAGTCAATTGCCTGAGTGCTGGCCTCTGGTGGCATCTCACATGTCCTAAGGTATCCCCTATGTCCATATGGAGATAGGATATATGGCACAGAACCTACAGGAGACCCACTAAATCAGGAGCTGAGGGTCAGGGCACTAGATATCCATGTATAGATAACTGAATTGCACTCCTGAAGTCCTTGACCAGATCAATTATAGTTTTACTAATTTTCAGAAGTCAGCATCTAATTCTGAATGTCTATAAATTATTTTATTTCTAGCCTAGAAAGAAGCAAAGTAACACAAGTTCTTTACACTATGTGAGGCCTTAGCTAAAAGGAATAGGAGAATATGCTGAAAGGGAAAATGTTGTGTTTTAAGTAAGTTTCTATTAGAGTTCCTCAAAGCTCAATTCAGAATTGGTGTCATTTGATATATTCATGTATGACCCTGACACAAAAAGCAAAAATGTTTTAATGAAATTTGCTGATGGCATAAAGGTGAGAGGAACTATAAATACAAAGCAGCACTTGAATATTGTGCAGAGTTAAGAGACCTTGAGGACTAGAGTAATAGAATTGGAATAAGATTTAATAGTACCAAATAAAAGGTCACAGAATTTGGCCTTTTCATCTTACCCATCATTACCTGTATAAAACTTAGAGGCCTACTTTACACTGTTCACCTTGGCTTCTTCAAATAATCATAGAGAAATGACTCTACAAGGACATATCCAATGCTAAAATAGTTATCTGAGATAGAGAGGTTGTATTGGTTTTTAGAGGTGCCTTTCTCACTACATTGCTTTTGGAGGAAAACTAGATGTCTGCTTAGACTAGAGCCTCATGAATCCCAGCTTCAGGCTTAATGTGAATGATTTCTATATGCCTGTAGCTTTTCAGCTGGAAAGAGAGAAATTAATTAACAATCACCATGTCATGAGGAGCCAACAAAGTAATGCAGCTTCAGAGAATGTAAATATGGTTGTTGGATACATCAAGCTTAATATTTCTAGAAAACAAAAGGAAAGGATTAATATCCCTGTACAAATTCCTTGTGGGGTATCTTCTAAGACCTTCAACATCAGAGTTCAAGAGAAAGAAATTAATTGAAAAAGATACAAAGAATAATGAGGGAAACTTTTACAGGACAAATATTTTACAAGACAAATCTACAGTAATATTTTTCATATAGCATACTGGAGATCAGAGGCCCATGAATTTGTGCTAATATGAGCCAAAATACACACCAAACATAACTGTTCCATGTGGCATAACACTGATCATAAGTAGGGTTAAAAAGCATTAGAGAAAAACTGTCTCACAGTAAAACTTGTTTGTCCTGGCCAAACATGTCACCAGCTGAGGTGATTCTTGTTTTAAAGTAGGCATGGCAGTAGCCGGTATCAGCCACTGCATGTTATAGGCTGAATCAAAACATGCTGGGTTAGATTAGCCTTGATAAAAGAAGACGGAGTTTGTAAGTGAATTTAAAATTTATTATACTTTTTCAAAAATCAAAGGTATTTTCAAAAATCTTCTTTCAGTGTCATGCCTGCTATTTATGTATGTATTCCAGCACTTGTAGTAGACTAAAGGTGGTAATACAGGTATCAGTCCTTGACTAGTTCTGTTTAGAAGCAGAGCCACCCCCAAAATATGAAGTTGGCTGGAGTGCTGTATTAGTTTGGGTGTGGACACAAGTTACTGCTTTTCAAGCAGCTAAATGTTTTGGGTAGCACAGCTTCTGTAAGTATACTTTAAAACATTGTAATTTCCATAATTTTGAAGATTACTGTTTTCTTTCAAAAAATTTTATGCTTGCAGGCACTTCTCATTTTTCCCAAACCTTTCAGATTATTTCTTCCCAATTCACCAGAATTTTCCATTTTATGATTTCATTGCAGCAACTTTTAAAAATAAAATGTTATTTAAATAATACCTGAGAAAGGAACAATAAAATACCCAGACTGCAGAAGTCCAAATATGGTGTAAATCACTCCCTTAACTGGGATTGAAACTAGCTGGGGCTTGGAAGTGCTCTTCTCATTCACACTCACTAAAGATCTGACCTTTACTTGTTATCAAAACACTGCTGTAATCTGCAAAAAAATATATGAGAGAACATTTGTCTAGCTGACAAAAACACGTGCCTTTAGAAAAGCTGTTTAACTCATAGGTTCAGGTAGCTTTGCATATTTGTAGTAACCCATGGATGACATCTGAAAATTAAGTCTGACCTCAAAGTTAAGAGAAGTGTTCTTAAAATAGATTAGATTCATTGCAGAAGTGGGAAAAGAACAGTGCTGCCAACTAAGAGAAATATCTGTTTGACTCTGTTGTGTGTTAAGATGCTACCTTGAACTTGCAGATTGAGAAGAAATAATAATGTGTCTTGTAAATATATTATTTTGATGAATGCTATCTACTGGAAAAGAGCCAGTTGCATTTGCTTTTTTCTATTTGTTGTCAGCATCTCAACACTCAACATGAATTGTACCATGGCAAGCTGTCAGTTATTTCTAGTATGTAATGAATGCTTCTATCACATGTTATTATTGAAAAGAAGAGGTCTCAAGTGTGTATGATATATAATTAATTTTCTTTTCACCAAAGTACAGCTTTTATTTTAAGGTTAGGGTGAGCATGAACACCCCTCTAGCACTACTTTATCCAAAAAAAGAGTGAAGATAAAATTGTCTCTATAATACCCAGACAAATTCTGTCCATGTGTATATACACTTTACAACAGATATTTTGGAAGAAGTGGGACAAAATTTTCTAATAAATAATAAAGATGAATTTTACAGAGATAAAAATACCTGAAAATGTTGCCAAGTAAAATGAATGATGTCAAGAAAAAAAAAAAATCAGAGAAACAACTAGACAATATTGAAATCTTATGCAACAGAAACTTTTAAAACAATAATAGTTTATGAAAATGGAAACATTTAAAACTTGGATTTAGTTAAGTATGTTTAATTGCCTTGACTAAAAAGAAAAAAATTAAATGAGCTAAAAATATGTACAAGCTTAAGAAAATAGATTGTGTGTGAGTTTGAATGAATCATTTTGGGTTCACACCATTTCTTTTTCATTTTCCCCCCCATTTTCCAAACATTTCTTTGCTAATGTGTTTTCCCCTTTCACCTTGAATTGCTATATCTCCTTTTTATACCAGATTGAACTTTCCATATTGTGTGATTTTTTTTTTTCTAAAGAATAAAAATTTGAAAAATACTGTTTACCAGTTTAAATGAGCATTGTCTTTATTATTTTACAACTGATTTAATGTTAATTAAAACATAAAAATTATTTACTAATGAAGGAGGAGTGTCCTGGATTTGGTTTGGGTTAATTATCACAAACAGCTGCTGGCCCAAGAAGCTGGGAGAGGCCACAGCAGGATAAACAACCAAATCAGCCAATGGGATGTTTGACACCATACTGAGTCATGCCCCTACATAAGGGGAGGGCTGGCTTAGGGTTGGGGTGCCTCTTTTCAACTTTGTTCAGTGTGTCTGGAGAGGGGAAAGCTGGCTTCTCAGGTACTTTTCCTGGCTTCTGGTACTTGCTTTGTCTATTATTTCATTAGTACTGTTGTTTTTCTTCTCTTGTATTGTTTTATTAAACTGTTCTTATCTTGGCTCAACCCCTGGGGTCTCACAACTTCACCTCCTTTCCCCCCCCCCCCCATCTCAACCTACAGGAAGAGGTGTGGAGGGGGAGGTATGGGTGACTGGCTATGTGGTGTTTAGCTATCAGGAGTGGTTAAACCATGACAAGGAGCTATTTAGATAATTGCTTCCTAAATCTGACTTTCTAGGTACTAGAATACTAGGCTAGTTGATTGAAATTCCATAGATTATAAAGCAAAACATACATGCTAGTCTGTACCTCTCTGTCAGGTGTTTTCTTTCTGGAAAGTGGCCATTTCTCTCTATGGAGAGGTAGGTTAGGATAGTTAGCTTCTCCTCAGTGCTAATGTTTTTTGAATGTAGGTAAGGCTCTCAGAATTTTATCTAATGATGATGAAGTCATGACACCAGCTCATGGCAACCTGAAAACCTTGGGCAAGTGTTCCAGTTCTCATGCAATATCTTCCAAGACTAAGCTTTTCTCAGGTTTAGAGCCTCTGGTTGGACAAGGGTCAAGCAACAAAGCGTATAATGCAAATATAGGGTTTTCAGCAACAGTTTCCTTTTCTTTCCTGATCTATTCCAATCACACTGAATTACTTGCTAATACAAGCACAGCGTGAGATAATCATATTATTCCACATAGAATGCTCCACAGTTTTGACTTGTGGTTTTTAGAAAACTGTCATAACTGCTAAGCCAACTGATCTCCAAATATGCTGGGCTTTTAATTTATACTAATAATGAAAAGAAAAGATATGCCAATCACTTATTTAAAAAAATACCCTGAAGGAGTGAAAATGTCATTGCCATTTGCAGTATGGTCTTAAGAAATGTATGTTGAAGGCAAAGGGTGCTGCTGTATGTGCAAATTGTTTAAAGCAAATGTATACATGTTTCTTAGGGCTTCACACAGAAATACTGCTCAAAGGAAAAAAAGTACAATTTGACTCAGTTTTCAGTGGAATATCATTAAAAAAAAAACAGGGAGAGAAGAGATCTATTTGGCAAAACACAATGTAGAGCAGTTTATCCAGCAATTTGTAAACATTCTGAGGTATATTTTGTTATCCTGCTCTGTCTTGCATCTAACCATGTTCTCTGTGTGGTTTGCCCCATACATGAAAATCACTGCAAAATTTTAATTTCTACTGTTCAAACTCTAAAACAAGGCAAGATTTCTAAAGAAAAGTTCTAGAGATTAAAGAATTTGTCATGACACCAGAGAAATAGAAATATCTACCAAGACTAATTCCTATTCATCTTCTGTAGCAGATGATTGGAGATCAGAGCAGATACAGACTAACATAGAAAATCCCCCTACTGACTAGCAAAGATGGCTAAGAACTAATCAAAACAGTAGCATAACAACTTTTGAAACTGGAACATCATAGCAGATTGTTGTCTTCAGTGAGCTTGAAATATGACTTCAGCCTCATGCCTGCAATGTGAAGACATCAGGAGATAAATCCAGTTTGGAGAAGCTTGTCAAAGGGAGGGAAGGTTTTGTGTCTCTCCAAAAATATGCCTGCAGATCTTTTCAGGTCTTGAGGGCTACTTTTTCTTCCTACAAATCTTCAGAAGTCAACACTGAGTGAAGAGAGACCAATATTTCACATTTGCAGCACTCCTGTCACATCTTTTGTTGCTATAGCATGCCATTCTTCTAAATTGCGTTCTCTAACTCACTGTTGTTTGACTGTGACATGAAATCACAGCAAACAGAAGCACCCATCAGGGTTTAAAAGGAACTACGAGGTGAAGAGTGAGAAGACTTGAAAAGGAACAGCTCCTCTGAACTTTACTACTTTGTGTTGTACTAGTTCTCTCCACTAGTGTTCTCTGCCTTCAAGAGAAATACGTACCATCTGATCTTTTTTGAGTCACTGCCATACTCTAATAATTCCTTGACTTACTGCATGATTCACCACATCCTCTCACTTTGGAGCCTACATAAAACCATTAGGAAGAGAGGATTTGTACAGTACAAACAAGTTTGGACATTATCTAGAAACCTATATTACTATCTTTAGCATAGTCTTCTAAAGCTTTGAAAGAGACACGTATTAATAGTAGTTTCAGGAAGAATTTGAGATTCACCAAGCCTCCTTGGAATGTGAAATACATTTTATAGGAAAGTCTTCTGCCACTTGAACATGGTTAAAAATGAGTATATATCATGTTTCTGTCTACTGACATCATACATTTAATTTCTTGAGTAGATGGGGTACTGAACTAAGCAGTCTAAATCCTAACTTAAAATAACAATAAATCATTGAAACATTGATATGTTACCTATTTTATGACCTAACTTTTGATATGTTGAAGTCATCATTTAAACCTTTTATTTTTTTGGTGCCATACTAATTTTTTAAGAACTAAATGCAAGCTACAGACAACTTGACCTTATAGTGGAGGTTAGGGAGCTAATTCATGGCAGAATTTGTTCATAAAAATGGTTGTATCCCAAATAAGAAGTTTTGGAAATATGCTCTCTGTACTTCATAGACACTATAGGTTATTTATTTGGCTTGAGGAATCCATCTCCTAATAACAATTTGCAAGATGTGCAGTTTCCTGATTACAGGGGAAGCTTCTGGCAACTACTTGTTTAATTTTAAATGTGAACATTACATTGGGTATTTTCAAAGTCATTTTCTCTCCATCACGTGCAACTACTTCTACCTGCCAACATTTTATCAACATGTTTTCAATAGGAAATTCATTTCATACTTGCTGCTGGAGTTTATTCTAACAGTTGAATAGCCTGAACATCTTCAACATGATAGGTCAGAAGGTGCCACTGTGTAGAGCTGTGATAAGGAAAAAAAGAAAAGCTCCAAGAAAGTAAGTTTTGACTTGTTTCTTCTAGTATGTAACAACCAGCATTTTTTCCTATCTCTATTTCCCAAGTGTTATAATTGGAAATTTAACATTTAGCTCAGTATTTTTTATTTTAGTCAGTGATTCCTATTTCTGTTTAAGAGCATACTTACTAATGTATTTAATTGGAGGAATATGAATAATTGTCATTCTACAAAGTAGAGAACTACTACAAAGTATTCTAGATTTTATAGCCTGTTAAGAGCTGTGCCTTTATAGAAGCCATACTTAAAAAGCATATTCTTCTTGTAGGAATGTAAAATCAAGGAGCTAATCTTGCAATCTTCACTTAAGAAATATTTCAATAGGATTTTTCAGTAAGACACAAAGGTACAAAATACATTAATATTTTACAAAAACAAAATGACAAAAATGAAACTGTTATCTTAACTTAAAAAAATACAATAAGCCTGTATATGCTTCTCATTATCATATTAGGCACTTCAGTGTTTATTTTAACTATCTATTTGCCCAAAATAACTTTTTTTTTAGTGCTTTTAAGTAAGAGTACAGTAACTACTCTTAACCTTGAGGATAAGTCAAATAAATCCAACACTAAGGTTCTGGCATCACTGTCAAAGTAAAGAATTTTCCTGTATTTGTTGAGTAAAAATGGAAACAGTTAACTTAGTTTGGCAAAAGTCTTTGGGTTGTACTAAAAGTTTCCACTGAACTGATGGAAATTTTTCAATTATTATAAACCCTGTTTACAATTG
This sequence comes from Megaceryle maxima, assembly GCA_024605025.1. NCBI lineage: Eukaryota > Metazoa > Chordata > Aves > Coraciiformes > Cerylidae > Megaceryle > Megaceryle maxima. The sequence goes on along the minus strand of JANHGN010005315.1, from coordinate 48,517 downwards.
AAAAAGTTTGATAGGCAGAATAAAATAATGTCAGCTTTTAAAACATTTAAAAATAAACCCAACCAAACCCAAGCCTTCAGAATTTGAACATATCTTGCAATTCTGAACTGTTCTCTAGGGCTTTCCATTTTCATGAAAGTCATTTGATCAACATACTCCACAATTTTGTTTCTTTTCCTTCTTTGACTATACAATTACATTTTCATCAGAAGCAAGCGCTTCAGGAAGGATGTCTTCCAGCTTCCTTTTAAATTTCCTGTAATATGAAATAAATGCTTTTCCAGTTTATCACTGGTAATAATATAGAGGACAATTTACACTTGGTAAGAAAAGAATGTTAACTTCAATTGATTGCCTAAAGAAATCTGGAGGCCTGCATTTTTTTGGAAACTTTTTATTATTATTATTTCTGAAGCAACACTGGTTTGGAATTCCATTTGGGAGAAATGTTTGTAGGTTTTTGTTTAGCATCTGAAATTTTCTATGAACTGAAAACTGCAAAGATTTTGCTCAGTTGAGTACTACAGAAAAGTGAGGGATATTTTCTCATGCAGAAGAAAATTTAACCAGGATCTGCCATGGAGGAGATTTTTATGCATGATTTCATTTTATGTATAGGCAAGTCTAGTAAATAGAAGATGAAGTTTCCTGCAGTCAAACTGGAGGGAGACAGGTGAAAGAATGCACAGCTCCAGGATCAGGTAGGAAGTTGATGGACAATGTCTCAGCTATCTCAAGGCAGAAGTGATCCTGAATATGACCAGAGGTTTCTCCAATGACAGAGAAAAACAAGAAAGGATGTTTGTGGTCATGATAATGTCAGGTAGCTGGTTGGACTAGACGATCTCGGAGGTCTTTTCCAACCTTAATGATTCTGTGATTCTGCTTACTAGTGACATTCCTGGCTTCATGTGGAAATTGTACTTGCTAAATAAGGTCCTTTTAATCAGAGCTCAGATTGCAATGTGACTACAGTCCAGTTTTAAGTATTCAGGAAACAAGAAGCTTTGTTAGGGCTTTCAAGAGGCTTATTGCTGTGAGTCTCTGCTGTGTCTCTCCTTGCTGAAAGTCTGTAGCCAAGGGGCAAGTTTGCAAGAGGAGATTGACTTCTCCAGCTAGTTTAAAAACAGAGGTAAAATGTCCCTAAGGAAAGGTGTTTTAGGAAGAAAGGCATCAGCTAATTAAACTTAATTGGGTTAGTCAGGGTAGTCTGATTAGCATAATTAATTTAGGCCTCTGAGTAGGCCTAAGGGGTGTATGTTTCTGTTAGGGAGCCTGTGAGGGAGGCGTCTGGGACTCTGAAGAGAGAAGAGTAGTTAATTCTCTAGGTCAAGGAAGAGGCACTATAGAGGAGTGGAAAGACAATGTGCAGAAATGCAGAGGGTTTAGTGCAGCTGAAAGCTGTGTACTCTTGAATCTGGTAATGATTAGGGAAAAAATAAATAGGTTAGTTGGAAGATTTTAATCCATCTGTAAAGCACTGGGAAGCAGCAGCCAGCCTGATACACTTGTGCTTGACAATGCTGTGATGCAAGTAAAAATATGTAGTCCAGTGAATAGTGGATAGGATTATAAACAGATTGTATAGCAAAGAGGTAGAATACTCCATTTTGGTCAAGTTGAAATGATTTCGGCTCAGCTGTTTTTCTGACAAAGTGAATGAAATACTGGTTTATACTGTGTACTGGACCCTTAGCTTATAAATAATAATCCTTAAGAAATAAGACTACTCACATACTCCTATTTGTTCCTTTTATTACTCTCAGATCTATACTTTGTAAGTCACTGCTGTTTCAACTGCAAGATAGAAGTAAAAAAATAGGTTTTCTACACTGAAAAACCTTATAGTAAGTCTGTATATGCATTTGCAACTATAAATATATACTGTTAAAAGACAGATGTGTGGATTTTTTTATTATTTATCTAAAGGGCCATTAATACGTGAAACTAATGAAAGATTTTTGTCATACAATCTTGTGAGCAAATATTCTCCTGAAACCTTATAATTTTTAACTGAATATGAAAAGATGTCTGCAATAAGGAAATACAGTGATGAAATGTTAAAGAGAATTTTAGAATTTATCCAAATGAATTATACAAATCAAAATATTACTTTTCCTAGCTAAAGTTTGAGTTGCTTTTTACTTAAACTTACCTTAACTTAGAATATTTTTAGCTGACTTTTCATATCTATCTAAACTGTCAAGCATTCCTCAAAGGGAAGTTTCATGTTGGAAATAATGATAAATGTTTCAGTTGATGGTTCAGAAGGGGATCTCAATTTGTGAAGGCAACTATAAAATAAGCTGGTTATAATATAAGATGTCCTAGTCTTTAGGAAATATCTTGGTTTTATTCTCACTTCTAATAAAAAAATTTACAATGCATTATTTTTTTTTTTTCTAGTGGTAGCTGGAACTGGATGACAGAAAAAAGGCATGAAAATTAGAATCAAAGCAAACTGATCTACCAGAACCAAGAGAAATAAATAAAATCTCCAAGTTTTCATTTTCTGATCTTTTTAAAGATTTATGTTTAGGTCAGTTCTGGCCCAGTTCTGCTTCAAAGACATTCAGATGAGATTTTACAAAAGGAAGGAGAAACATTGCTAAATTTCTTTGAAAAAGGTTAGCCACTCAACATGAATAAACTATGGATTGCTACACAACAATTACATATGACATGTTGAGAAATGTTTTAATGAAGTAGGAAAGGTGTCCCAGAGAATGAATTAAAAAGAAATGTGTAACACTGTAGTACTTTGAGAAGATGGATTCTTTTCTCCTTTTTTTTTTTTATTTAGAGAAGAATTGAAACTATAGTGTTTCATTTCTTTGTTTTAAACTCCGTGGCAAGTCTGTATTGTTTAAAATACATACTCCAAATTTCAAGTTTGGGACCTGCTTTATGTGAGGTATAATTGCATTTATTCTATGAAATTAGAATTTATATTATTTATATTTTTGCTGCTGAAGCGTGGTTGGTGTTTGTGGTTTTTTTTTGTTGTTGTTGTTTTCTAGGAGGTAGTGTTAAGAAGACTGTTTTGTGTTTGAAAAATTTGCCATGACAGTGCTTCACAAGAGAACCAATTATCAGGAATGCTGTTACACATAGCCTTCTGGACCCCAATTTAAACAGAAGTGAGTGACAATTCCTTCTGTGAAACAGTCTCCATAAATAAGCCATATGTGAAGACCTACATGCTTATTTGAGGATAAAACAAAAAGCCCCATGAAATTCTCTTAAATAAGTGTGTTTTGAAGGTGTTCTTATTAACTTTCAAACTAAAGGGAAACGGGAGCTATTAACAGCACCTTCCAAAATCTTGAATAGGTGTCAGAAGTATGTAATACTTTGAAATTTCATTTTTAAAAAGCAAAAATCCCACTTCCAAACACTTGAAAATAGATGTTGTGTACTTTCAGCACAATAGAGGGCACTATAACTGATCCTGTAACTATTGTTTTGTATGAAGTGACATAGCTGTTTGTTAATCTTTTTATTTTCAGTGGGTACCCTTAATTAAAATACAGAAAACTGAATGACTAAACCCCCTTATTGATACAGAATTAAACTCTTTTATTTCCTGAGGTTTCACTTTATTAAAATGATCCAGAAGAAAAACATTTCATCCTCAAGCACACTTGGCATCCTTTAGGTCAATTGCTTAGGACAGCCTATTAGTTATGCAGTGTTTACAAAAGATGTGCCCTTTAGCATTAAACTATCTAGCTTTGAACACAAAAATCCAAACATTGGCTTTGATACAAAATTTTGTCATGCTTACATTATAAGTGTTTCTGAGGTATACAGTGATGCACTGGAACACAGAAACTTCAGCTAGTTTTGTCTCATTACTTCTGCTCTTTTAGTTTGGAAGTATTTCTTTAAACATGTGGCAGTGTAGGATTTTTTAATACTATGTTGTAATTACATGCCACTTTTTTCTCAAAGGACAATAAGCAATTAAAAATAGTAATAATTTAGAAAAAAAAAGAAAATAACTTGGGCAACAAAAAGCAAAATTGAAGTTTCACACACTATTTTATGGCATAAAATTTAAAGATAAAGTTGTATTGTGATAAATACGCATTTTTATTGAAAGACCTTACTGACATTTTTGCTGTGTTTTTAAGGTGCCCTGCCTGGGACAGGGTACTAGAAGGTAAAGGGGATTAAGATAGTTGGTTAACATTCAAGGACCACTTCCAAGCTCAAGATTAGACTGTCCCAACAGTTAGGAAATCAAGAAGGGGACCCAGGAGACTTGCATGGTTAAGCAAGGAACTGCTGGGCAAATTCAAGTGGAAGAAGAGTCTACAGATCATGGAAGGAGGGGCTGGCCTCTTGGGGGAATATGACTGTTGTCAGAGGATGAAGGGAGGCAACCAGGAAAGCTAAGTCCTCCTTGGAGTTAAATCTTGCAAGAGAGGTCAAGGACAACAGAAAGGGCTTCTTCAAATATGTTTAAGTTAAAACTCACACTAGAGGCAATGTAGGCCCACTGATGAATGAGGTGGGTGCCCTGGTGACAGAGGATACAAAGAAGGTGGAGTTACTGAATGCCGCCTTTGTTGCTATCTATGCTGCTCAGGCTGTCCTCAGGAGCCTCAAACCCCTGAGGCCCCAGAGGAAGTCAGGATAAAGGTAGAGTTTGCCTCGGTTGATGACAACTGGGTTAGGGACCAGTTAAGCAATATGGACATCCATAAATCTGTAGGTGCTGAGGTAGCTGGTGGAGGTAATTGCTAGCCCACTCTCCATCATCTTTGGTTAGTTGTTGGGAACAGGAGAGGTGCCTGAGGACTGGAGGAAAGTAAGTGTCACTCCAGTCTTCAAAAAGGGTAAGACAGAGGACCTGGGTAACTATAGACCAGTCAGCCTCACCTCCATTCCTGTAAACATTAGGGAACAACATTCTCAGCACTGTCTCTAAAAATATCAAGGATAAGAGGGTCAGTAGGAGCAGTCATCAGGGGAAGTCATGTTTGACCTACCTAATAGCCTTTTATGAGGACATAACCAGGTGGATAGATGATAGTAGAGCAACAGATGTGGTTTATCTTGATTTCGGTAAAGCATTTGACACCATCTCCCACAACATCCTTGCAGCTAAACTGATGAAGTATTGTCTGGATGATCAGGTAGTGAGGTGGATTGTGAGCCGGTTGAAAGATAGAAGGCAGAGAGTGTTGGTCGATGGGACAGAGTCTAGTTGGAGGCCTGTATCTAGCTGAGTCCTTCAAGGGTTGGTACTGGGACCGGTACTATTCAATATATTCATCAGTGACTTGGATGAGGGAACAGTGCACTGTCAGCAAGTTTGCTCATGACACAAAGCTGGGAGGAGTGGCTGACACACCAGAAGGCTTTGCTACCATTCAGCAAGACCTGGACAGGCTGGAGAGTTGGGTGGGGAGAGATTTAATGGCATCTAACAAGGACAAGTGTGGAGTCTTGCATCAGGGAAAGAACGACCCCATGTACCAGTAAAGGAGGGGGACTGACCTGTTGGAAAGAAGTATAGGGGAAAGGGACCTGGGGGTCCTGGGGGACAGTAGGATGACCATGAGCCAGCAATGTGTCACAGTTTCACAGGGTGTCAGGGGTTGGAAGGGACCTTGGAGATCTTTGAGTCCAACCCCCCTGCCAGAGCAGGATCATACAAT